>VDFB02260289.1:68619-185595 GCA_007258455.2 Sequoia sempervirens | reverse complement strand
TTGTTTGAAAGACCCAAACAATAGGGCTTCATTGTCTAGACCTTCATTGTGAATTGAAGAAGCCTAGCATAAGTCCCTTTGTGTTACCAACATATCACAACGACCATTGAGCTTATCCACACGACATAAGGAACCTTGGAATCACCATATGATCTTCTCGCAATCTTAGCATACGCGGTGGTTTTTCAAGAGAGGATAGGGTGTCTTTGGGCATTTTATTCTGATGTTTGGTGTGTCACAAAACACACATCAACATGCATAAGTCCCTTTGTGTTACTAGCATATCACAACGACCATTGAGCTTATCCACACAACATAAGGAACCATGGAATCGCCATATGATCTTCTCACAATCTTAGCATACGCAGTGGTTTTTCAAGAGAGGATAGGGTGTCTTTGGGCATTTTATTTTGATGTTTGGTGTGTCACAAAACATGCATCAACAAAACTTCTTGTCGGTCGTAGGCGGAAACCAACATCGTACGGTAGGTACTGTAGACCACTGTACCGATCAGAGTAACTGACCTTCTCCAGACTATGCCGCAGTTGGGATTGGCGATCACAAACATTGTTAGGGATGGCAAGCAACCGCGATCAGAGGACCGAAGGCAAGAATTGCTACCAGAATTGCCACCGTACGGTGAACAAACAATTGACCCAGTATTGCTCACAGCGAACATCCGAACGATGCCAACGGTCGTGCATATGGAGATTAGAGGGAATATCTTGACAAATACTATCGTCGATGGAGGATCGAGAGTCAAAGTCATCTCGAAGACACATGGAAGAGTCTTGGGAAGCCTACACTCTGGCCGCCAACATTCCAACTGGTTGGCACTGATCAACATGGTATCAAGCTGTTGGGAACGCTGATGGCGCAGAAGGTGACGATCGGGACACAACAGTTTTTGCTAAATTTTGTCGTCATCCCATTATAGAGGAAAGCGTACGATGCACTACTTGGGAGAGGATGGCCGATAGCCGCGAAGGAAAATCATAATTGGAAGAGGAACACACTCTTGATCGAGAACAACGGGTGGAAGTACATCATCGACGTGAAGAACCAGGCAGTGAGCGAAGAATTGGCTTCCTTCGGATTTGAATCGGATGGAGGTGAGTCGAATGTGGATGAAGGAAGGAAAGCTATGGAACCGAACACCGAAGGCGTACTTGAACTCGAGAGTTGTTCGGAGGACGAGACAAACTCGTTGAATGGCTTATTTCATTTATAGATGGAAGACTATAAAGTGTTCGACCGAGAGTGTAACATGCTACAAATCGGGGAATTCAAGGAAGAAGAGAAACAGGGAAGGCCCAGCCAAGCACTTCCGGCCGAGTATGGAGAGTACAAAGAAAGAGTAGCAAAACTAGACGATATGCTAGTCCACAAGTCCTAACAGGTACGAGATGAAAAAATTGTGTTGGAGTTAAAATATGAAAAGTATGAAAAAATTAAAAAATTAGAAAAAAAGAAAAGAGATGAGAGAAAAAAGAGATGAAGAAAGAGAAAAAAAAGATGAGAGAGAAAAGGAGAGAAAGCACAAAAAGCAAAAACTAAAAATAGAGGAAAATAAAAAGGAGCAAAGTGGAGATAATGAAAAAATGGAGCAAAATAAAAAGAAAGTGTTAAAAAATGACAGAGGAGAGAAAAAATGGAAAAGTTGGAAAAATAAAAGATGATGAAAAAATAAAGAGAAAAAATGTATTAAAAAATAAAAGAAGGAAGTTACAGTCTAGAGTGGCGCAAATAAAAAGTAGTACTAAGGTTTATATACTTAGCAAAAGGGCCCTACGACCAAGAGGAAGAAAAGAGGATCGACAAAACCAACCAAGCAAAGGAAAGATAGTATGCCAAGCAAATATCAAATCGCCCAAAGTAAAATTGTACGGAGCAGTGGTCACCAAAAGACTCGTACGACTCTGTATGACCTGACAATTAGGGGGTGATTCAGCTGTACAACCCAAGGTTGATTTGGTTGTATGAGTAAATGAAGGTTTGACCATACGAGTGAAGAAAGATGGTGGCGTATGGAAATTTAAAATGAAGAAAGTCGTACGACTCAACAAGAGTAATCATGCCGTACGACTTGAAGACAAAAGGACCGTACGAAACTTAAAAGCTGGAAAGGCCGTACGAATTTGCCCAAGGATTTGTGTATGGAATATTATAGGACCATTCTTGGGAATTAAGAAGGCTGTATGGTGGAGAAATACTAAGGAGGCCGTATGATTGGCAAACAACAAAAAGACCGTATATTGGGAAGAGAAACCACCAAGTTGGGCGACAGGAAAGATACACCGTACCACTCAAGGGAGCACTCGCCGTACCAAGAAGGCCGTACGGGTGCAAGAAGAGAAGGTCGTACGGTATCAAGAGGAGAATGTAGTATGGTTCCACGTGAAAAGAAAAATAAAGTTCCTAGTGCCAAGTCGAGAGGGAAGGATCACATCAGAGATCAAACTCCTCATTGACAAAGGCGTATCATTCATTGAAGATAGTAAGTAGAAGAAGACTGGAAGCTGGAGGCAAGAGGTCATATGTATCAAAGAGAAAAACAATGCAAAATCTGCATTTTTGGCTTCGTCAGCACTATTCAGAACCTATGGAAAAATCATGAAAATGAGGCGCTCGATGCAGTTTTGAGTGGTTTCAAAAGTGTTAAATTGGTCTTGGCGGCGAGGGCGCTGCCCCTTGACCCAGTTGGGGGCGTTGCCCCCAGACCCCCGCAAGGGGCACTGCCCCTTGACCTCGTTGGGGGCGTTGCCCCCAGACCCCCATCAGATTTATTGGAAGTGCCAGATTGCAGTGCAACCAACCATCATAGTACAGTCATAGGAGCAGTTGGCTGCCAAGCAAACGAGAGTTGCAGCTCTCGAGGAGAAGTTGGCGGAGAGAGACGAAGTATTGGGTGAGAGTGACAATCAGTTGGCAGAGAATGATCAGCTATTGGTAGGAAAAGATACACAGGTGGCTGATGTGCAGCGACTTTCAGCCAAGAGGGAGAGTCAGCCATACGGAAAAGACAAGGAATTGGCTCGCACCAAGAGGAACTCGAGTTGGCATTTTTGGTTTTTAGTCGTTTGGAAGACGACTACTTTGTGGGGGGGATGATGTAGTTGGCCGAGAGTGTGTGTACTTGGTCAGTTGGGAGTCATAAGTGTTGATGATTAAAAGCAGCTTCAGTCGTATTTCTTCCAGCTTCTCCTTTATTTCATTTGATAAATTAAATAATAGCTAAGAGGCTATTTAATTTATAAGTATCAAGAGGCACAAGCTTATGATTATTGAAGAGTCATCATTTAATAAAGAGTTGTATGAGGCCGACCTCATTCTCCTTTGTTTATGATTTTCTCACAAGGTGCGATCTTCTATGAAAAACATATCTTTTATTGGTGGCCGACTTTTTATGAAGGCCGACTTGGAGGTGTTTGAAGAGGCACGTTCTCTCCCAAAACTTGTATATATATCCATTCTTTTGCTAATTGTTGATCATCCAATTTACATTGTTCATTCACTAGTCTAAGTTGCGAATAAGAGAAAGGAGCAGAGTAGATTAGTTGATCTGTTATCAAAGTTTGAGATCATTGTTGTTATATTGCTGTGTGAGAATCAGTTTATCATTCAAGTGCAGATCGACTTTTGTGTAGAAGGCTGAGATCATTATCAGCAGATTGCAACACATAGTTTCTGTATCTGCATCTGATTATGATGCTATTCTTGGCCTCATTATTGGGCTCATTGTAAAGGAGATATTCTTGTTGTGATTCAAAATATAAGTGATATATTGTTGCTGGGTTTTTCTCCCTCAAGAGGAGGGTTTTCCCAGGGTATATGCTGTGTTATTATGTCTAATTTTTGAATTAAATTTCTGTGCATTACATCTGATCATAAAACTAACATGGTATCAGAGCAGGTTTGAAGAAGATCGTGATCAGATCTGTTATTGCAGCGATACTCTCTTTTCTCTTTTCATATCTTCATCTATCTCTATTTTAGTCAAGATGGTGAACGGTCTTAAGGTTGAAGATAGACTTGAGGGAGCATCCAACTACACATCATGGAGGTTCAAAATCATGCTCACCTTGGAAGAGAATGACTTGGCTGAGTTTGTGGAAACCAAAGTTCCTGAACCAACGGAGGAAGAAGAGAAGTTGCAGTGGAGAAAGAAAGACATCAAGGCGAAGAAGATGTTGGTTGATTTTGTTAAGGATCATATTGTTCCGATTGTCTCCAAGTTGAAGACGGCAAGAGACATGTTCAAAACCTTGGAGAAGATGTACGAAATCAACAACACAAGCCGGGCACTTGCACTGAAGCAACAACTCCATCATGTGAAAATGGCGGAAGGAGAATCTGTCATCGCTTACTTCATGAAGATTTCTGAATTGAGAGATCAGCTCTCTACCATTGGTCATATTGTTGATGTCAAGGACTTGACCATGTTGGTTCTTAATGGTCTTCCTTCATCTTGGGAGTCTTACATTCAAGGAATCAATGCAAGATCGAAACTTCGCAAGTTTGATCGTTTGAGGGCAGATTGTATTCAAGAAGAGTCTAGGTTGGCCGCGAGAGGTATTGGTCGAAGCTCTAATGAAGACATTCATGTTCTTTCCGCTCAATCCTCAAAGGAGAAAGGGAAAGGTGGAAAGAAAGGATATTTCAAAAGGAATAGAAATAAAGGAACTGATGGTGCTCCCGCATTCAAGAAGAAGTGGGACCTCTCCAAATTCCAATGTTTTCGTTGTGACAAGTTTGGTCACTATGCAAAGGATTGCCCCACCAGGCCTAATCAACATGCTTCATTTGCGGATGTGGATGAGATCTCTCCTCAGAAGGATTCTAGGGAATTTCTATTCTAAGCCATGGGCCTGTGTTCAAGCCGTGAAGGTTGTGTGCTGATCTGAGCGCAAGAAGCAGTGTATCATACTATGTCCAGTATGTGCTTCCATCAGAATATTTAAAGAGATAAGTATTCTTTGTTTGAGTTATATCATTTTTAGTTGGATCTTGTAATTAGTAAAGAGAGATAGTGGTTTCTCTTGAATTGTGTTCACTAGCATAAGATTTTTTGAAGATTTCATTTATTGCATGCTGGTTGTGAAGATTTCTAAGTGTGACTCTGAAATACAAAGAGAATTGTAATTTCGATGGTACCATTCTCTAATGCATGAACTATGATAGAGCCTTGAACTCTTGGAGAGAGTTGGTTGTACATGCTAATTGCATATTGCATTCAAGAAATCTGTAGTTGTGCAGATTGTTCTTTTGTTGTGCTGAGTTTGGCACTCTCAAGAGGAGTAAAAGATGGAAGAAAGAGTTATATCAAAATTAAATAAAGATAAGTTTCTTTATCCCTTCATTCTGATCTTTTAATATATTTCTCTTATAGGTTGATTCATTTATGTTTTAATATTTGCTCATAAATTATTATGTATTTATGCTATAACCTGAGATAGTAAACCTTGTATGATTCTAGTCTTGGTATTTCTTTGGATAGTTATAAACTGTTAGTAATCTCTCTCCAAAATGCTTTCGAGACATTTCTAGGAGCAAGAAGGTGATGAGAGATTGCTTAGTGATGAAAAGCTTGAGGCATCTTGTGAGGAAGTCATGCCGACCAAAGAAATGATCAAGCGTGAAGTCACAACTTGCAGCCATGAGATTGAGTTGGTGGCTAGAGGGAGTTCACTTCCAGAGCTTTGCAACTCTCAAGCAGGATCAAGAGGAGTTCCGGATTCCACCTGAGAAGAAGGCTTTTAGAAGGTTGCGTTGCAAGGCCAAGTGTTAAATCCTGAGCACCTCTTCACCGCCGAGATCAGGAATTCGCACAAGACGTTTGTCCGATTTGATATTGGTGCTCCGCAAAACCATTATCTCCGCATTAGAGTAATCTACTATGAGGTCAAGGAGGTCTACCCCGAACTCTCTACTCATACCTCGCAGGTGTGCACTCGAGGCAAGTGTTGCGTGCAATCTTGGACCTAAGAAGTCAAGGTTGATGGGAAGTGCTTTCGGTACGACTTGAGGGCGTCACCAACCCTCGAAGAAGATGTCGGGCTTGATTGATCGCTGATTTATCTATACTCAGACCAAATTGCAAAGTAGTGCATTTTGGTCAAGTTCATGTGTGAACCAAGGCAATTTAGTTGCAAACAATAAAGCATATCTTGAGATACTTGTGTGGCACATATGGGTTGAGATATCTTGGTGCGTGGATCCGAGTTGCATGGCTATAATCGACTCGATTGGGCAAAGGTGTGTCTCAGATCGGAAGAGCACCTTTGGTTGTTGCTTCAATTTGGGTTCTGCTATAATATCCTGGTGCAACAAGAAGCAGTCATTTGTAGCATTGAGTACAGCAGAGGCAGAGTATATTGCAGTTTGTATGGCAGCTCGGGAAGCAATGTGGCTTCATAAGCTCCTTGCAGGATTGTTTAGACAATCAATGGAGCCTACTATCATTCATTGTGATAACTAGAGTTGCGCAGCTTTCCTCAATAATCCTGCGGTTTCCGCGACGTAACCAAGCATAAGCGAGATCAAGTACCACTATATTAGAGATATGGTACTCAGGAAGGCTGGCATACTTGAAGTTTTATATCAAGACTGATGAGCAGACGACAAATATTCTCACCAAGCCTCTCTCCAGAATTAAGGTTGTATACTTTCGAGATAAGCTTGGTATGGTGGAGAATCCAACCTTAACTGAGAAAGAGTCTCAGTATCAGTGAGCCTATTTAATGAGTTATTCTTTGCGAGAGAAGTTCGAGGTGAAATCCCTTGATTAATGAGTTCTTCTTTGTGAGAGAAGTTCAAGGTGAAATCCCTTGTTAATGCATTTCTCTTTGAGAGAGATTTGAGGTGCAAGCCCTTGTTAATGCATTTGTCTTTGAGAGAGATTTGAGGTGTGTTGACGTAGTTTTTGTGACCGCACCAAACAGCAGAACAAAATAGTCCGAAGGCTACTCCGTTCTCTCTTGATCAAAGTATTCCGTGTGCTAAGATTGCGAGATAGATCACACGTTCAACTCCAAGGTTCCGAAATACTTGGAACACCCTCAGTTGGTTGATGTGTATTGCTATGTTCTTACGAGGGGACTTACACAATTGTTCAGGATTCTTGCAGTTAGCAACAGATAGATGATTCGAAGGGGATTTTGTACGTATGATTTGGCAATATAGTATGTTTTCCTAAAGCTAATCAGAAATGTGCGGAAAGTAAATGAGTGTAGGGCCTAAGAAACTTATGTTCTATTCTAAATGCAGGATATGTGGGGCTTGATTTCAATAAACTTCAACCAAATTTCGCCTAGCCTCACGTCGGACAGCCTCAGTAAAATTGGTGCAATCTTCGAAGGGGATAGCAAAAGATGTTCAAATTATAATTTAGCATACATACACCATCAGAACGACGCATATAGGTATACAAATCATAATCGAAGTTAAACTCAAGATAATTTCCAGTTGACCACGCAAGGCGAACTTATCATCAACAAGCCGCTAGTGGTATGGAATAAAGTGAAGCTACCTCAATAAAACACCACACATCAAAGTAAACTACTTGCATGAGATGAAAATTAAGCTACTTGGATTCGAAAGGGAAGAAGAGACCTTGCTAGCTATTCATGACAAGACGAATTCCACCATCAATGAAAAGATCTATTATCATGAAAAGTGTTACACAACAATCTCTACAAAAGTTTTCAAAGGGAAAACTTTCTTTCTTCTCCACACTATGCTAAGCAAAAAGACTACTATGCTCTACTCTCTAGTCTGATCTCCAAATCTAATGCTAGTCTAATCTCTAATGAATTACAAATGAGGGGGACTCCCCCTTTATATAGCTAGCCCAGTCCAAAAGACGGCTAGGGTTACAATCAATAGAGTGGCTAAAATCGTGCCACCTCAGCCCTAACCCTAAAAACTGCCAGAATGGGGAGTGGTACATTAAATGAATCAAAGATTCCCACTCACTCCCAAAAATAGTAAAGGCAATAAATGCCCACAATCAGTCCTCTAGAAGATCCTCGTCCAGCAGCGCATTCCCACTTGCCTTCTCTCTGACTGCAAACTCAACGAACCTGCCAAGTACAGCCTCAACTTCCTGGACTGAAATAGGTGGAATGCAATCTAGCTGAAACTCTAACACTGTGACTGAATGCTCATGCCTCATACAAGATTTTCTCCAAGCAACCAAGGAATCCTGCGTGCTCTGGATCAAGGCGGAGAAAGTAGAAGTGTTCTCGAAATCATCTTGTACAAAGGTCTTATCATTTGAAAAGAAAGGCACCAACCTACCCCTCAAATTATCAACATTAACTTCATTTGGATTTAGCCGCCTAGCAAATATGGCCTCAAAGGTATTCTGAACTCCATCAATAATATTGGCCATAGCCTTACGTACCCTGGCTGAATCCGCCTGTGCTGCGTTGAAGAAACCACGTCCCGTGATCGCTGAAGAATACCATCTAGAGAAATCATACCTGTCATTCTCCTGAATGACGCCTCCATCAATCAACAATTGCAACGGAATATGCTTCAATGTCTCAAGACGCTGAATTACCTTGCTCTGATAAACAGAAGCATCGCCCCAAGCATGATCAACTGCCTCCATCCGTGCCAAAATACTAGAGGCCTGCTGAAAAGCAGAAGCAAGGTCCTCCATGAACTTCTCTGTCTCAGCACGAACTCTTGTGACCCACTTGTCTGCTTCTTGTGCCATCTTCCCTAACTCCAACAAGCCACTGATCGACTCTCTAGGTATCTCCGCTGGAGGCTCTATCACTGGAATCTCCTGCCCTCGAGAACGAGACAACTGCTGTACATATCCAATCAAGGCCTTGTGTTCTCTTTTCAATCTTTTATACTTTCCTTCCTTTTTGAATAACCTATCTTTGAGGGCGAGGTAGGAGTTATCACACTCCTCAACAATCTGCGCACCAGTGGGGCGTCCCAAATCCAAAGTCGTGACCACATAATTCTCAGGCACTGCTTCATTTCGGTCACAATCAACTTGAGGCACAACAACGTAAAGAGTACGAGAACCATCCTCTTCAGTGGATATCTTCGAAAACTTTCTTGCTTTCTTTTTCTGTGGAGGTGCACTGATCCTGTTCAAGAATTCTTCCATCTCAACTGCTGGATCAAGCTCCTCGCTGGGGCTTTTTCTCATTCTATCCTTAAGCCAATCAGGCACATCGTATTGTATATCGAAGGGCTGCTGCTCTTGTGCCTCTACCTCTCTAACTTGCTCAACTTCTACATCATTCTGGCGAGGCTCGTCGTCCTCAAGTGGCTGAGTGTCTCCTGAAACTATATCATCATCATCATTCACAGCCGCCTCTAACTCCTGCTGAAACTGAGGGTCAGTAATAGTCCCCTCATCATCCTGCTGATCAACCCTAATAGGTGCGTTGACGCTCTGGCCAACCGATTCTCTCCGTGGAGGCTGATTATTTTCCTGTACTACCTGCACCTGATTCAATGCATTCCTCTGATCAGCAAACAAAGACACCTCCTGTATACTTGGAGAACGTGTCTCCAATGGCGTGGGTGATGCAACTGCAACTCGTGGAGGCTCCGGCTAAACAGGTTCCTGTCGAACTAGCTCTTTCTTTTTGGACTCTGGGCCTCGTGTGATCTGTTTCTTTCTGCCAGTGGTGGGTGTCCTGTGGTCTCCCATCAAATTGTAAGTCAAAGCAATTGACCTACTCTTCAATCTGCTTACACGCCTATCAACCCATGCCCTAGTAAATGTTAGGACCGGGATAGAAAGTGTATCCAAGTCAGCCACCTCTGGTTCTGACCAATCTGGGAGCGGAAGTAGAGTATCTCTCACTGCTGCATAATCAGGATGGACAACGTCCATATCCTCATTGACCTGGTCTGGAACTGGAACAACTTCACACTCCCTGATCAAAGTAATTGGCAACTGAGAGAACATTCTTTTCCTGACTTCAATCTCATCTGGCGCATCAGCCCAATAATCTTCAATGTTTGCCTTATGTTTAAATTCTTCTGACAGTACCCATTTGATGTTGTGATGTGGATCATAGTGCTGTTGGCTGGTGTGATATGAGAAATGATAAAATTGAAGCTCGCTCTCGGCTTCTCTGGCTGCCTGTATTGAGGGACACACTTCATCCGAGTTGCCCATGACAATTGGGAATTCAATCCCTCCCTTCTTCTTCTTCTTTTGAATTTTATCATAGGCGAGTAATTGCCTAGATATCTCTAGCATCAATATTCTATCGGTTGGGTACTTAGGCAGCCTATATGGGTATGATGAAAAACATTGCAGCCTAATGTAAGAAAACCTTGGAAACTGTATGAACCAGCACCCATACCTTTCAATCAATTCTTGGGCCTCCCTCGAGATTCTGTGATGTAACCGCTCCTAAAGCAATCTCGTGATATGCATGGTGAAGGCATCGTTGACACGCTTGTAGTGAGTGGTACTTGCCAGGTGCAACTGCGGACAAGCATCATGGATCTTGAATTGGTGAGAGCCACATCCGACAGGTTCCTTGTAAGAAATCCCCCTGTACTTCGTCATACGTGCCAACATATAGATGATGTAGGAGCTCATGTAAAATGTCTTTGTCCGTCTCAGGCTCAGGAGCTGCTCATGCAAATTATCACTGATCATTTCTGCCCAATTGACGTAATCCTTCCCTTCCAGCACGAGGTTGATGTAGTAAAACATCCAAGGCTCGAAAATAAAGAACTGTGGGCAACCAACAACCCTGCTCACCATCATAATGAGGTCACAGTATTCTTGCTTCAAGTCCTCCGCTATGATCTGCTTCGGCAGCTTTGTACGAGAAGGCTTGGGAGTGCTCATCCAGTGAGTGTTAATTGTCTCCGTGCATCTCTCGAAAGCAGAAGCATACATTCGCTCCACTTGCTCTCTGGATTTGTAAACCATATTTCTGTGCACTGGGATCCCGAAAGCCTCGCCAATGGCAGCAGGAGTGAGATTAGCTAGCACTTGGCCATCTGGTGACATGATCGACCTGTGATCTTTGTCGTAGCAATTGGCGCACTCCATCATCAACTCCGAACACTGAATGGCTGGTGGGAAACCAGCAGCTGCATATAATCCGCTTCGAACAATGTTGTGCGAAGTGGTCGAAGGTCGATGATTTCCAATCCCCAACATCCTGTTCTTGAAGGTCTCTAGGTTGACGGAGCCCAAGTTGGTGTCTGTCAGCTTGCCCAACTTCGAAATGAATTTTGACTCTGGCATGAATGTCTTACTCAACTTCTTAATCACAGCTTGCCTGGATGCACCATTGTCTTTGCCAGTCGCCCTTGCCTCAGCCATCTGCAAACAATAAACATTCATCAGCAATTCATCTTAGAAAAATAAATAAGATACCTTGCAGGGTTGCCAGTCGACTTTTTAAAATTTCAGAAGTTGCAACATTCAATTCTTCTGCACACCTCAACTTCTCCTTCACAAGATTTCGAACTTCAACACTTATAAAAGACTTCTAAGTGAATTTCAGTGACTTCACTATTCTTCAACAACTCCAATCAGCAATCAGCAAGTTCGCACTTCTTTAAATCACACCTTGGTAAATTCGTACTTCTTATTTGGCAAGTGCGCACTTCACAAGCAACTTTGAATTCACACAAGTTCGCACCTCTTAAACTCTTCAGCAATATCCTCACTTCAAGGCGTCCTTCTTAGTAGATTTGAATACCTCCAGCAATTTGCAAGTGCGCCCCTCTTAGCTCTCGCAACTTCAAATTTCAATCAGCAACAAATCAAACTCTAGCAATCAGCAAGTGCGCCCCTTTTGACTTCAGCAATAGCAATTCTCCAACGCCTTTCACTCAGCAACTCTCAGACTTAGCAAAAAAAATTTCGAACTTCAAGCCTCAGCAATGCTTAGCAACAATCTTCACTTAGAGCAAATTCGACTTCTCCAGCTGTGAAAAGGAAGTGAGAAACTTCTTCATTTTATAGCCAAAAATCGAATTCTAGAAGGAGCCAATTTTAACAAGTGCATTCAATTTCCACTACTCCACTTCAAGAATTCGAATTTCCCTCTCTGGTATTTCTGACACTTGTCTCTCGACGTCAGGAATCTTATTCTTCTAGAAGTTCAACTTTGACTGGCATCTTTTGAATTTACTTTCGAAAAATTTAATTTAAATTCATCTTTTTTTTTATTCACCAGCCGGAACTCTGTCACTTGAATTCGAATTTAACTCCTCCTCAGCTCTGGAAAATTCATCATTGAAGAATTCAATCAAAATCATCTAGGCCATTCACCTCAAATTTGTCGTTTGGAGAAATTCATCTTGAAAACACATTTTATTCATTTTGCCTTAGAGAATTTTAAATTTTCCTTAGGAAAATTTCACAATTTGAGCACTGATTAAATTCTTCACTGAAAAAGTGTTGGCGAAGTGCGAAAGACATAGAAATCCATCTATCATCGCAAATGTTCAATACCCAGAAGAAAATTTTCTCCAAAACGCTTCAAATCCATGGGTACCCAACAAACGGGTTCATTTAATTTTTTAAATTTTGAACCTTAGAAAATATTATTTTATCAAATTAAATCCATTCTTCGCCTGTGATCATCCTGTGTTGCTCCCGCTTGAGAAATTTTATCAATCCATCCGCATTATCATCCATCTTTGACTTCATCACTGAAAAGTTTGCTGGTGTTCCAAGAAGAAAATTCATCACCTTGAGCTCTAGGCATATTTTCTAAGGGAGAAAATATTTTGCCTTAGAAAATATTTTAAGTCATCCCTTGGGAAAATTTTGCCTTAGAAAATTTTCGCCTTAAAATTTTTTTTATTCAATCTTGCCTGTGAGAAAAAACACCAACTTCATTTAAATTTTTTTTTATTCATGGAGGTGTCTAGCACATTTTATTTTTCACTCACCACTTGCATTTTACTTCATACTTGAGAGGCAATTTTATTTAAAAACTCCAACGCCTTAGAAGAAATTCCTTACTCACCACCTTAGGCGCATATCATACTTAGAAGAATTTAAAATCACGCCTTAGCATTTTATCTTCACCACCTCACACATATCACTTTGGGCGCATTTAGGACTTGAAGGGGAACATTGCCACGCCTAACATTTGTTTTCATTCTTCACACACCTTAGAAAAATTCTCTAACACCTACCACCTTAGGCGCATTTAGCACTTGAAGAGGGATAACGCCTAGCATTCACCTTGCATTCACCACGCCATGAAGTGTTTCACTCACCTTTTTCCTCATTTACCATCTTCCATTCACTTTTACCACCTTAACTTGGGCGCATTTGAGCTAGGCAAGAGGATGACCCTTCAACTTCTATTTTTTTGTCCTTACTTGACCTCATTTGGGCGCATTTCCATGTAGGTGAAGGATAAAAATCTTTGACTTGTTTGACCTCCTCCTTCTTGAGCGCATTTTGGCATAGCTAGTGGATAACTCTTACCACGTCCTTTGTGACCTTTCACCTCCCTCTTTTTGTCTTCACATGCATGTCCTTGGGCGCATTTTGCCTATGTAGGAGGATGAAAGTCATTGACTCCTTTGACCTTCTTCTAGAATTGGCGCATTTCACCCCCTAAGAAGGATGGGCGCATTTGGAGGGGTGAGGAGGATGAGTTCAATACTTAGAAAATTTTCAACTTCCATGAGTTTCCCTTGGGCGCATTTTGCTATGCCTACAGGATAAAAAGTGTTGACTTTCATTGACCATATTCTCCTTGGGCGCATTTTGGCCAAGATGAAGGATGAAACTTCACACTTAGAATTTTTCTAGCTCTCATGCTTCAAGGTGGGCGCATTTTGGCCATGGCTGCAGGATGAAGTCTCAGACTTAGAATTTTTTCCTCGTTTTCGCCAATTTTCATGCCCTGCTATTTATAGTAAGTCCTTTGAATTTGCATCTCTGAGGCTCGGAACGACTTGAAATTTTAAACATAGCATCCTCATGACCTTGTTGTCCTGTCGACACTGCCATTTTTAGCTGACCTGCTATTTATAGCCCATTTCTGAGGATGATTTACTATAAATAGTAATTGCTTGCTTCTGATAGCTCCACTGCTCCGATTGACTTGAAATTTGAATGAGGCGCTCCTCACCACGTGACCTGTCTATTAACATCAACGCATGCACCTGACTTACTATTTTTAGCCCGTTTCCAAAATGACTTACTATAAATAGTAAGTGCTCCGTTTGACTTGAAATTTTACCAGCAGATAGCCTGAAGGATGCTGATCGCGATGGTTTACATCGATTTTCGAAAATTTTGACTTTTGACTCCTCTTTTCAGGCTCCGAAGCTGGAAACCCTAATTTGTTTTGCACGCATATCAAATGATCTCTGTTTGTCTTCGTTTCTGCTGCATTGCAATCAGCTCGTGATTCTGAACTGCTGGGAGGTGGCTGCCGGGACACACCTGCTAAAAATAGTAAGTTCCTTACTGAGTGATCATCTTCATTTGCATGTCATACCATTGCGAAGCTCTCGAAAAACCCATCAGGAATCATCCGACATGCAAAAGAAACCTGACATGCAAACCCTAAAAAATAGCCTCGGAAGACTGAATTCTGAAAGTTGTCGTCTCGCTTTGCATGTTATACTGTGCGAAGGTCTCGAAAAACCCAGAAGGAATATCCAGACATGCAAAGAAAAACTCTGCATCTGAACCCTGAAATTTGTCTCGGAAGCTGGACTGCTAAAAATAGAAAGTTGTCTGTTTTTGCTCAAATTTTGTGTACGAGCAGCCTGATGTGCTCTGAATGTCGTGTGACTGTTGGAATCTCAAAAATGCTGACGGATTGCCTGTAATTTCACACTTACTAAAAATAGTAAGTTCCTCGAAATCAGATGAAAACTTGCTGAGAGCCTGCTGGAAACATGCTGACAACAATACTAAGCTCAATTTTCAATTTTTTCACTTTGTTCGACCGTGGATTGACCGGGAAAGATGAAACCCTAATTCTTTAGACTTGGTCAATTTCATGCTTAAACTCGATGACGGGCACAACCCTCGAAAGGCAGACATCAGAAAAGAGACAGAGCGAGAGAGAAAGAGAGAAAGACCCAAGCCAAAAGACCAGAATGGAGCGAAAATTAGGGGGTCCCCATTTTGAATGGGGCGATGTGTGAAAAGGTCACAACAAGGTGCAAGCCCTTGTTAATGCATTTCTCTTTGAGATTTGAGATGAAAGCCCTTGTTTCCACCCTCTGAGAGAGTCATGGTGGATGTCATGTGTGCGACTCCATGACACATCTTGTACTTGTGTTTCACCCTCTGGGAGAGCCATGGTGAAAGTCATGTTGAGGTGACAACATCACGCAAGTGATGAACACTTGTACACACCATAGTATGGTTGTAGCCATTATGGTTGATATCATGTTGAGGTGATATCTGATATCACGATGAGGTGATATTCTTCTCTTTCACTTATGGTTGTAGCCATAGTGGTAGACGTCATGATGAGGTGATTTGTCTTATGCAGCTGGAAGTATCCTCCCTAGCTGAGAGGGAGTGTTGATGATTAAAAGCAGCTTCAATTGTATTTCTTCCAGCTTCTCCTTTACTTCATTTGATAAATTAAATAATAGCTAAGAGGCTATTTAATTTATAAGTATCAAGAGGCACGAGCTTATGATTATTGAAGAGTCATAATTTAATAGAGTTGTATGAGGCCGACCTCATTCTCCTTTGTTTATGATTTTCTCACAAGGTGCGATCTTCTATGAAAAAGATATCTTTTATTGGTGGCCGACTTTTTATGAAGGCCGACTTGGAGGTGTTTGAAGAGGCACGTTCTCTCCCAAAACTTGTATATATATATCCATTCTTTTGCTAATTGTTGATCATCCAATTTACATTGTTCCTTCACTAGTCTAAGGTGCGAATAAGAGAAAGGAGCAGAGCAGATTAGTTGATCTCTTATCAAAGTTTGAGATCATTGTTGTTATATTGCTGTGTGAGAATCAGTTTATCATTTAAGTGCAGATCGACTTTTGTGTAGAAGGCTGAGATCATTATCAGCAGATTGCAACACATAGTTTCTGTATCTGCATCTGATTGTGATGCTATTCTTGGCCTCATTATTGGGCTCATTGTAAAGGAGATATTCTTGTTGTGATTCAAAATATAAGTGATATATTGTTGCTGGGTTTTTCTCCCTCAAGAGGAGGGTTTTCCCAGGGTATATGCTGTGTTATTGTGTCTAATTTTTGAATTAAATTTCTGTGCATTACATCTGATCATAAAACTAACAATAAGTAAACAAGACTTTAGTTAATATTAATAATCCATGTACTTATGTTATGTACGTGTCATAGGAATTAAGTTCTTGACGAAGTAATTAGTTAAAATGAAGGGACGCGACGGTTGGTACCTCAACCACCGCTAGCGTACTATATGTACTTGAGTCATGTAGTCGGGAAACATTGCGGTTCTACCAGGCTATGCTATGTTCTGTCTGGAGACATTATGATGTAAATGGCGAATACTGAATAAAGCAATACATCTATGTTTTGTGCAATTGCCATGTGATTATTATAAGCTGTCAATGTTATTTTATATTTCCGTTTACTCTGTACGTCATTGTACCCGTAGCGAGTAAACAAAGCAACTAAACTGTCGGAACATGAAACTGGTTGGGGATCTGAATCATGCAGCAATTTATTTGAAAGTCTTTAATTGTAACGAACTTGATTCTAATTAGGTCCACAACCTATTAGCATTTTGTTAATGCTATTTGAAGAAGTCCTCCATTTGGATTGAGCACACAGTCCTGTACAACCCTATATTCACATTGTTATGACATACAATTCATCTCTGAACTATTGCCACATGAATATGCATTATTATCTCTCATTTCTAGCATTGATATCACGTGGATTATACCCTCTTCAAGAGAAAGAGGAGCTATTGTTGCTATCTCTATTAAATTTGTAAAGGTCTTTTTGATTCAAGAAGTACTTGAGTCTATTGTGGTTGGTTTTGACAATAACTTACCTCCCACAAGATATAGTTTAAACTTGGCCAAGACATGCATAATGGCTGACATTTCCTTGTCATACATAGAATAAGTCCTCTCAACACCTCTCAACTTTCTGCTCTTAAATGCGATGGGATGTTTATCCTGCATCAAGACAACGCCTATTCCCTCTTTGGAAGCATCAGACTCCAACTTAAAAGGTTTGGAGAAATTAGGAATAGCTAAGACTAGGCAAGTGCTCATAATTTGCTTGAAGTGGTCAAAACATTGTTGTGTGGTATCTAACCACACAAAGGCGGCCCCCTTCTTAGTCAAATCTATAAGTGGGGTAGCCATTTGCAAAAAGCCCTTTTCAAATCTCCTGTAAAAACTACATAATCCAAAAATCCCTTTACTTGTGAAAGATTAGTTGGAGGCCAATCCACAATTACCTTGATCTTATCCTGATCTACTCTAACTCCCTTAGAGCTAATGATGTGACCAAGGTAGAGAAGCTCTGTCATACCAAACTCGCACTTAGACTCCTTGGCATACAATGACTCTCGCTCTAAGATGCTCAACACCTTGTCAAGGTGTCTCATGTGCTCCCCTCAAGTCTTGCTAAATATCAGAATATCATCAAAGAAAATAAGGACAAACTTTCAGAGTTGATTGTAGAAAACCTTGTTCATACAAGACTGAAAGGTAGTTGGAGCATTGGTTAGGCCAAAAGGCATAATCAAGAACTCAAAGTGCTCAAAGTGGCATTGAAAGCTCTCTTCTCCACATACTACTCTCGAACCCAAATCTGATGGTAGCCAGACTTTAAATCAATCTTAGAGAAATAGCAAGCACCATGTAGCTCATCTATGCATGGGATGGGATATCTGTTTTTTATTGTCTTCTTGTTTAAAGCCCTGTAGTCTATGCACATATGCATAGTCCCATCCTTTTTCTTCATCAATACCATCGAAGATGTGAAAGGGCTCTTACTAGGCCTAATGTGACCCATCTCAAGTAACTCCGTGATGGCCTTTTCTATTTCATCTTTGTGCCTCTTCGGGTGCTTGTAAGGGGTGGTGATAACTGGTTTAGCACCCTCTTCCAACTCAATGACGTGCTCAATGCCTCTCTTAGGAGGTCTCCTAGGAGGTATGCTATCAAAAACCTTGCTACATTTAGACAACAAACCCTATACATCTAGATGGTAACTGCTCTTTTGCTGCTTTGCAATGGTTGGCATGATAATACATTCCGCTGCCCACTTAACCTGGTCATGCCTAATAAGCCTCTCGATTCTTTTGAAAGAGACTATCTGTGGCCCACCATTGGTCATGCCTCTAAGCACTACCTTACCATCTGCTTCAAATTTCATTTCCACGCTCTGCAAGTTCATATAGAACTCTCCAATAGACCACAACCACTGCATACCATGGACTGCATTTGTGTCTTCTATGCTCACCACATAAAAATCATCCCTGATCTCATAGTCATTCAGTTGATGGTGAACCCATTTGCTATCATCACCTTGAAGCCATCAAAATCTTTTGTTTTAATTCCCCTTCTGGATACAATGCCCTCATCAATAAAATTATCTGTGGCCCCTGTGTCAATTAGAGTGATGATCCGCTGTCCACATAATACACCTCAAACTTTGAAGGAACCAACCTTCTGAAAACTAGGGAGTTGGGCAAGAGTGCCCTCACTCTTCCTCTCCTCTTCAGACTCACTTGATGATTCGTCCTCTTCCTTACCCTCTGACTCAGATTGCAGGTCTGAATTTTCTGTCATCGAATCATTGGCTGATCAGTATTCTATTCAACGTGCCTCACCCTTAACTATGCATTTAT
The DNA here is from genome assembly GCA_007258455.2 of Sequoia sempervirens. Taxonomy (NCBI): domain Eukaryota; kingdom Viridiplantae; phylum Streptophyta; class Pinopsida; order Cupressales; family Cupressaceae; genus Sequoia; species Sequoia sempervirens. The sequence goes on along the minus strand of VDFB02260289.1, from coordinate 166,777 downwards.
GACTTGGAGCCCAAGGCTCTTTGCAAGTGAAACACAATTTCTTTCTTCTTAAGTCATTCAGAGCTTCTTCATCCATTCTAGGTGATGATTTCTTAATCTGATTTGTATCCCTGCGGAAATGTTTTTTATCCTTTTTGTTATGAAAGGACCAGGATTGAAATTTACTTCCAGGGGCAGCTAACTCCATATTCCTTGCCTTCTTCATTGCCTCCTGTAATGATGGTGGGTCAAATGCTTAACCCCATCCCCTAATAGGCTCCATTAGTTCCTCATTGAGTAGGACTACTAGCCTCCTCTCTGTAATGTTAGGAACCATGACGAAAAGCCTCTGAAACTCTAAGATGTAGGTGTCAAGGGAACCATATTGTTTCAGCTGAGAAAGTTCTTTGAAGTGCAACTTGAGATCCTTCTTATCGAACCTTTTGATGAGTTTGTTAGTGAACTTATCGTATATGGTGATCAAGTTGTTAGCCAATGTAACTAGACCGTGGTACCACCACTCGTGTGCTAACCCGTCCAAATTCAAAGTGGCATACTTAATTGCCTCATCCTTTGCGATAGGCCTAAGAGCCAAATAGTTATCCAACTTCTGAACCCATGCTCTAGCTGTGCATCTATCGCTACCATTAAAATGAGCTAATGTGACCTTACCCAAAGCCAGCTGAAAATCTCTCTACACTACTGGTCCTCTATGCTCAACTCTACCACTATTCCTCTTTCTCTGGTTCAAGAAATCATTCAAAGATAAATGCCAATTGTTCTGAATCTCCTGTAGAAGTGTAGCATACTCTGCTCATCCAACTCTTATTTTATCTACTAAAGGAGCCTGAACCTCTGGAACAATTTGTCCTTCCTCTTTGCATGTAAAGGTAGGCTGAAGTGGCCTTGGTATTGAGATAGATACTACTGCAGCAATATGCCCATTTGTGTTCTGCTGATGATAAGAGCTACCCTCACCATTTTGTGTTGGAGTAGTAAAAGTGACTCTAATTCAACTTCCCCAACATCTAAGACATCATATCCATCATTGCATCAAATTTTCTCTCAGCTCTAGTGTTTGGACTAACAGATCCAACTCATCTTTTATCCCTTTCTACCATATCCCCAGAAATACTTTCACTGTCTATGGGAGAATCCTGATGTATTCCAAGGATACCTGAAATAGTCTCTCCTTCTAGGACTTGTGGGGGCTGCCATTGAGTTTTTCTTTGTTCTCTGTTAAAATATCTCTGTTCTCTTTCACTCATAAAGTGTATGTGTTGATGCGTGTTTTATGACTCACCAAGCACTCTAGAATAAAGAATCCAAAGATACTCTATCCTCTCTTGAAAAACTACCTCGTATGCTAAGATTGCCAAAAAAAATCATACAACAATTCCAATGTTTCATAAGATGGGTATGGATAAGCTCTGTGGATGATGTGATTTTGCCGGTAACACAAAGGGATTTACTCTAGCAAGTTATTTAGAAAGCAAAGACTTAAATGCAGTGTTATCTTTTTTTTGATTTTTTGATTTTAGATAAAAAAGTGAAAAAAGGAGTATGGGTTGAAGAATCCTACACTATTCCTACGAACTCAAGAGACAATAAGGATTGAATGAAACCAAAGAACAATACTTTGTTTCGCCACACTATACGACAACTACACAAAGCAAGTGCAATCTTTCAGGGATTTGTGCTTAAAATTTCCTTACTACAAACAACACCATCAATAGAACAATATTATTCGAAGTAATAGCATGAAGCATCCACATCAAAAGCTTAGTCTAACTTTACGCATTGAATAGAAATCATCCATCCAAAGAAATAATGAGCAAAATTTCACTAATCCTTACGATCACTCTATCATTCCCTTAACATACATTCAAAAGAAATTCTAACCTAAATCTATTCAATGAGGAAGAGAAGTATGGAACCATGCAACCATTGGACAATGAAAGAATTCAAAGCATCTCATGCATCATGAACTTTATTATCAAAATAGTCTTTTGCAACAATTTCATAAACTCTTTCTCTCTTTATTCTCTATTATCACTTCAATATTCTATTATCTTCTCCTATGTCCTCTTATATCTCTCTCTATCTGTGTAAAATGAGAGAGTGAAAGGGGGGTTTATATAGAGTTTATGGAGTACAATGAACAACTAAGATTAATCTGGAATCAATGGCAGAGATTAAAAAATAAACAACCCTAATTAGGGTTTCCTAAAACACAGTGAGTGATCAATGAGCTAACAGGCAGTGAACTGAAGCGAAGAGCTAGTCTTGAGGAGGCGCATCCCTATCCTCTTTGGTGGCATTATACTGGATGAATTTGGAAACTATCATGTTAACCTCCTCGATCGTGACAGGGGGCAGCGCATTGACCTTGAATTCTAGCAGATCTAAATCATCCAAACATTTAGCAAAAGTATCTTCCCATTTGTTGATGTGTTTTTCGTGACCGCACCAACGCAGAATAAAGTCGCCAACAGCTACTCCATTCTCTCTTGATCAAAGTATCTAGCACGCTAAGATTGCAAGAGAGTTCGTGCGTTCAACTCCAAGGTTCTTTCAGTGCGAATAGGCTCAGTTGGCTCGATGTGATTTGCTGGTATTTCAAGGGGACTTACAAAATTGTTCGGCAGCGGAGAAAGGAATTCAAATGCTCAAAGGATTTGTCTATGAAGCGCGGGTTTCCTATTCTAACCAGAAAGTACTGAACTGAAAATGGTGTAAGGTTTAGAGAGTATAAATCTATTCTAAGGCGTGGGACATGGCGATCAATTTTCACAAGCTTCAACCAAGCTCTGCTTTGCCTCGCTTCGGACAGCCTCCACAGAACCGGTGCAATCTTCAGAGGAGTAACTCAAGGTGTTCAAATCACAACTTAGCATGAAAATACCATCACAACGACGCATATAAACATACAAATCATGATCGAAGTTAAGTATACAATATTCCAGTTGACCACACAAGGCACATTCACCATCAGCGAACACACTAGTGGTATGGATAGACGAAGTTTGCTCAAATTGAAGACCACATTCCACAACTAACGTCTACTTGCATAAAAATGAAATTACGTTACTCTACGCTACTTGAAGTAGAAGGGATGAAGAAACCTTGCTAGCTATCCATAACAAAGACGAATTTCACCATCAATGAAAAGATCTTTTATTATGAAAGTTTTACACAACAATCTCTTGCACAAGTTTTCAAAGGAAAACTTTCCTTCTTCTTCAACTACACTATCAATCTATACTAAGCTATTTCTAAGTTGTCCCTCTACTCTACGTCTATCGTCTAACTCTAAGCTAATTCTACTGAGTACAAATGAGGGGGACTCCCCCTTTTATAGTTGGCCAAGTCCAACAGACGGCTCAGATTACAATCGGCTGGATGGCCCAAATTGTGCCACCTCAGCCCTAAACAAGATTCACCCTAAAAACCGCCACCAAGCGGAGTGGGGTAATAAATGAGCCATTAATGTCCATCATCCTTCTAGAAGATTCCAACTTTGAAACGTGTTCACACTGTTCTTGATCTTCTTCTTGACGTTGTTCTTCAACTTTGCTCGAGCTTCCATTCTTTTCTCCATCTTGAGTTTTGAAAACATTTCTTCTCTGTCACTAAGTCTCAACACTTAGCCATTTTCTTGCAACTTTTCTTCCTTCGAGGTTGAAATGTATTCGCGGAGTACTTGCTTCATCACTTTAAGTCACCACCGCTTGGTCTTGACCTTCCTCCTGCAAAACAAGCAAGGAGAAGAGCATCAGAATACTTCAATATAAACTTAACTTACTTACTAGATTTTCATGTTTTGATCTCCAAGGGTTCATCGTTTTTCTAGCCAACTTCGCGTTCAAATTCTTCATGCCTTAGCCAAATTTCCAACCCATCTTGTATTCTGCCTGGGTGTACTTCACTCTGATGTTTCATCCAACTCTGGCTTAAGAAAAATGCTTTCATCCGGAATTTGATCAAAAATTATCTAGGCACCCAACTTCGAATTCATCAGCCACAACACTTTATTTCAACAACACACTTATTCCTTGCCTTAGAAATTTAAATTTTTTTTTTTTCCCTAGGAAATTCATCAATCCTGTGCCCATCAAAAATCTCCATCCTGAAGGCCTCGACGAACTGTGGAAGACTTTAAAATCAACTTCTCATTGGAGATCTTCAATACCCAGAAGAAAATTTTCTTCAGAATTTGTCAAATTCATGGGTATACAACGAACGGGTTCATTTAATTTCTTGAATTTTGAACCTTGGAAAAATAATTTTCAACAAATTTAATCCTGTTCTTCACATTTGTGAACATTTCTTGCTCTGACTTGAAATTTTTTTAAATCCATCTCGTGAAGTAGGCACTTACTGACTTCATCTCCAGCAAATTCATTCGTGTCCGGGAAATTCATCACTTCACTAGACTTAGGCGTTTTTCTCCTAAGGAAAATTTCTTTGCCTTAGAAATTTTTTGAATCACTCAGCACTTGAAAATTTTGCCTTAAATTTTTTTTTTTTATTCATCTATCCCCAATCACCTATTTTTCTTGCGAAGACATCTTAGCACAACTTGCTTTTAGAAAGTCACCACCCTGCCTGCAATGCCCTTGCAATATTTTCATCACCCTATAAGCTTATTACTTCCAACGCCATAGTTATATTTATTTTCCTTTTACCTCCCACCTTGCATGGCGCACATCACACTTGAAGGTGAATATTCAACTTCACCACGCCTTGCAATATTTCATTTTCCATCACCCACCACCTTACACGCTTGGGCGCATTTGGCACTTTATGAGGAATTTTCAACACACCTAGTAATATTTTCTCTTCCCTTTGGGCGCATTTTGGCATGAGAGAAGGATGACTCTTAAGCTTCCTTATTTTTTGTCTTCACATGGCCCCATTTGGGCGCATTTTGCCATGCAAGAAGGATGAAACTTCCCACGCCTTGACCTCTTTGACCTTTTTCTAAGCTTGGCGCATTTTATATGTTCAAGAGGATTTTTAAATTTGTCTTTTCCATGCTAAGTTGGGCGCATTTTACATGTCCAAGAGGATGAAAGTCTGCAACGCCACCTTTTGGAATATTCCCTCCTTGTTTTGTCTTGACATGCCCTCATTTGGGCGCATTTTGCCATGGGAGAAGGATGAAGATGTTGACCTTTTGACTTTCTTTTCTAGACATGGCACATTTCTTACTTGATGGAGGAATCTTTTTTTTTTCAACGCCTTAGCTTTTGTCCTCACATGCCTTGATTTGGGCGCATTTTGCCCATGTAGGAGGATGAACTTTACTTAGAAAGTTTTTTGCATGTCATGCTTTCAAGGTGGGCGCATTTAGCCTATGCTGAAGGATGAAACATTTTGACCTTCCTTGACTTTCTTGTGAGGTGGGCGCATTTTGATGGGTGAGGAGGACGAGTTTCTTGCCTTAGAATTTTTTTTTGATGTCTCTTGTAGCTGGGCGCATTTCACATGTGTTGGAGGATGAAAATTAACACTTAGAAATTTTTTTTAGCAACTCCTCAAGGATGGCGCATTTGGAGGTGGTAGGTGGATATTTCATACTTAGAAAATTTCTAACTTTCACCAGCTCTTCCTTGGGCACATTTTAGCTAGGCAGGAGGATTTTCTTAGACTTAGTAATTTTTTCATCACATGTTGGAGATGAGGGCGCATTTAGGGGGGTCTACAGGATGAGATCAACACTTAGAAAATTTCTTGATGTCTCTACCACCTTGGGCGCATTTCCTGGGTGCTGCAGGATGAAATTCATGCCTTAGCCATTTTTCTTGACCTCTGCCAGCCTCTCCATGCCTTGCTATAAATAGTAAGTCCTCCAATTCTTGCATCTCTGAAGCTCGGGATGATTTGAAATTTTGAACACTGGATCTTTGCGACCTTGTTACCCTATTGACACTGCTATTCTGAGCAGGCTGCTAAAAATAGCATATTTCAGAAGGTGATTTACTATAAATAGTAACTGCTTGTTTCTGATATCTCCACAACTCCGTTCGATTTGAAATTCGAATGAGGCGCTCCTCACCACGTGACTTGCCTGCTGACATCAGCGCATGCAATTGATTTGCTATTTTTAGCCTATTTCCAAAATGACTTACTATAAATAGTAAGTGCTCTGTTTGCCCTCATTTTACCGGTGGATAGCTTGAAAGATTATGAACGCAATGGGATACACCGGTTTTTGGAAATTCTGACTTTTTACGCCTCTTTTTGGGTCCCCAAGCTGGAAACCCTAATTTATTCTGCATGCATATCAAATGATCTCCGTTTTTTCTCATTTCTGTTGCGTTGCGATCAGCTCATGATTCTGAAGTGCTGGGAGGCGGTTGCCGGAATGCACCTGCTAAAAATAGTAAGTTCCTAAATGAGTGACCTTCTCCGTTTGCATGTCACATCACTGCGAAGCTCTCGAAAAACCCATAAAGAATATGCCGACATGCAAAGAAAACCCTGACATGCAAACCCTAAAAATAGCCTCGGAAGGCTGAACTCTGAAAGTTGTCGTCTCGCTTTGCATGTTACACCGTTGCGAAGATCTCTGAAAACCCAGAAGGAATCTCCAGACATGCGTTGAAAAATTCTGCATCCAAGCCCTGAAATTTGCTCCGGAAGCTGAATTGCTAAAAATAGAAAGTTGTCTGTTTCAGCTCAAATTTTTCACGCGAGCAGCTTGATGTGTTTTGAATGCAGTGTGACTGTCGGAATTTCAAAAATGCTGAAAGATTGCCTGTACTTGCACACTTACTAAAAATAGTAAGTTACCAGAATCTGATGAAAATTTGTTGAGAGCCTGCTGGAAGCATACTGACAATAGTGTTAATCTCCGTTTTTAATATATTCACTTTGTTCGACCTCGGACTGACCAGAAGGATGGAAACCCTAATTTTTAGACTTGGCCAAATCTCACGTTTAAGCTCACAGACGAGAACGATCCCGGAAAGACAGACAATAGAAAAGAGAGACAAACCAAAATCAAGCCAAAAGTTCAAAACGAAGCAAAAATTAGAGGGTCCCCATTTGCAATGGGGCGATGTGTGAAAAAGGTCACAACACCATTCTGATTCTTGTCGTTGAAAATTGCGAAAGATGAACAGGAAGTTAGCTACCTTAGTCAAATTTTGCTTGAGGACAGGCCCGGTAGTGAAGAAGATTTCCTGAATTTTGTGCTTCAAGTTTTCAAACTGCAGGTTGTTTGCTCGTACAACGTCCTTCTCCAGCGCATCTGCAGCCACAGCTAGAATCTTCTCCCAAACTTCTTTTGTCCTTTCCTCAATTCGGATAGTATTTGCCTTTATCTTTTCTAGGATCTCGCTTCGTGTGATCAATGCCATGCACTAGCTGCTGAAATCATAAGCTACACCTGGTGCAATTACTTTTCCGTTGACCAGCTCTTGCTTCGGCACTCCTTTAAGCACTTTGAGACATGGAATGATTCTGTCTCGAATATCCTGAGCATTATCCCATGTTTCTGCCAATGTTGCAATTCTCGAGAGCAAAGAAGAAGTTTGCCCGTACGCCAATGCCAGTCTTTTTGCAAATACAACCACCTCTTGTCTGTTGCTGATTAACCATTATTTAGTCTCCTTGGCTATATTCTTCTTCTCTTCGAGAGTCTCATGAGAAATATTCATCAGTGGAGGAGCTGTTGAGCTAGTCTGATCGAGAGGCTTAGATAGATGTTGAATATACTCCTTGAGTCGTTCAACCTCTCGTTTATACTCTTTTTTCTTTGCTATCTCCTTCTCTAGCCTTGCTTTGATAGTGGCAACAAAACTATCCAATTCTTCCATCTCCTGTCCTTTTGTGGTAGGGCCTAAATCGATAGTGGTAATGGCATATTCCTGGGGAGTAATTTCTTCCCTCGACTTGTCAACTGTCGTGTTGACGTGGTTTTTGAGACCGCACCAACACAGAACAAAGTTTCCCAACGGATACTCTATTCTCTCTTGATCAAAGTGTTCCGCATGCTAAGATTGCAAGAAAGTTCACGCGTTCAACTCCAAGGTTCCTTAAATGCAAATAGACTCAGTTGGATGATGTGTATTGCTGTGTACTTACGAGGGGACTTACACAATTGTTCAGACTTCTTGCAGTTAGCAGCCGGTATATGATTTGAAGGGGACTCTTGCGTGTATGATTTGGCAATATAGTTCGTTTTCCTAAAGCTAATCAGAAATGTGCAGAAAGTAAAGAGTATAGGGCCTAAGAAACTTATGTTCTATTCTAAATGCAGGATATGTGGAGCTCAATTTTGGCAGACTTCAACCAAATTTCACCTAGCCTCACGTCGGACAGCCTCAGCAAAATCAGTGCAATCTTCAAAGGGATAGCAAAAGATGTTCAAATTATAATTTGGCATACATACACCATCATAACGACGCATATAAGTATACAAATCACAATCGAAGTTAAACTTAAGATAATTTCCAGTCGACCACGCAAGGCGAACTTATCATCAACAAACCGCTAGTGGTATGGAATGAAAGAAGCTACTTCAACAAAACACCACACATCAAAGTAAACTACTTGCATGAAATTAAGCTACTTGGATTCGAAAGGAAGAAGAGACCTTGCTAGCTATTCGTGACAAGACGAATTCCACCATCAATGAAAAGATCTATTATCATGAAAGTGTTACACAACAATCTCCACAAAAGTTTTCAAAGGGAAAACTTTCTTTCTTCTCCACTATGCAAAATGTCTACAATGCTCTACTCTCTAGTCTGATCTCCAAATCTAATGCTAGTCTAATCTCTAATGTCTACTGTCTACTGTCTACTGAGTTACAAATGAGGGGGACTCCCCCTTTATATAGCTAGCCCAGTCCAAAAGACGGCTAGGTTTACAATCAATAGAGTGGCTAGAATCGTGCCACCTCAGCCCTAACCCTAAAAATTGCCAGAATAGGGAGTGGTACATTAAATGAATCAAAGATTCCCACTCATTCCAAAAAATAGCAAAGGCAATAAATGCCCACAATCAGTCTTCTAGAAGATCCTCGTCCAGCAGTGTGTTCCCGTTCTCCTTCTCTCTAGCTGCAAGCTCAACAAATCTGCCAAGTACAGCCTCAACCTCTTGAACTGAAATGGGTGGAACACAATCTAGCTGAAACTCTAACACTGTGACTGAATGCTCATGCCTCGTACAAGATTTTCTCCAAGCAACTAAAGAATCCTGCGTGCTCTGGATCAAGGCGGAGAAAGTAGAAGTATTCTCGAAATCATCTTGTACAAAGGTCTTAACATCTGAAAAGAAAGGCACCAGCCTACCCCTCAAATTATCAACATTAACTTCATCTGGATTCAACCGCCTAACAAATATGGCCTCAAAGGTATTCTGAACTCCATCAATGATATTGGCCATAGCTTTATGTACCCTGGCTGAATCCGCCTGTGCCGCGTCGAAGAAACCACGCCCCGTGATCGCTGAAGAATACCATCTCGAGAAATCATATCTGTCATTCTCCTGAATGACACCTCCATCAATCAGCAACCGCAACGGAACATGCCTCAAGGCCTCAAGACGCTGAATTACTTTACTCTGATAGATAGAAGCATCGCCCCAAGCGTGATCAACTGCTTCCATCCGTGCCAAGATACTAGAGGCCTGCTGAAAAGCAGAAGCAAGGTCCTCCATAAACTTTTCAGTCTCAGCACGAACTCCTGTGAAACTGAGGGTCAGTAATAGTCCCCTCATCATCCTGCTGATCAGCCCTAATAGGTGCGTTGACACTCTGGCCAACCGACTCTCTCTGTGGAGGCTGATTATTATCCTGTACTACTTGCACCTGATTCAGTGTATTCCTCTGATCAGCAAACAAAGAAACCTCCTGTATACTTGGAGAACGTGTCTCCAATGTTGATGCAACTGTGACTCGTGGAGGTTCCGGCTGAGTAGGCTCCTGTCGAACTAGCTCCTTCTTTCTGGACTCCGGACCCCGTGTGATCTGTTTCTTTCTGCCAGTGGTGGGCGTCCTGTGATCTCCCATCAAATTGTAAGTCAAAGCAATTGACCTACTCTTCAATCTTCTCACACGCCCATCAACCCATGCTCTAGTGAATGTCAGGACCGGAATAGAAAGTGTATCTAAATCAGCAATCTCAGGTTCTGACCAATTTGGAGGTGGAAGTGGAGTATCTCTCACTGCTGCATAATCCGGATGAACAACATCCATATCTTCGTTCACCTAGTCTGGAACCGGCACAACTTCACACTCCCTGATCAAAGTAATCGGCAACCGAGATAACATTCTTTTCCTTACTTCAATCTCATCAGCTGCATCAGCCCAATAATCCTCAATGGTGGCCTTATGTTTAAACTCCTCTGACAGTACCCATTTGATGTTATGATGTGGATCGTAGTGCTGTCGGCTGGTGTGATATGAGGAATGATAAAATTGAAGTTCACCTTCAGCTTCTCTAGCTGCCTGTATTGAGGGACACACTTCATTCGAGTTGCCCATGACAATTGGAAATTCTACTTCCCCCTTCTTCTTTTTCTTTTGAATCTTATCATAGGCAAGCAATTGCCTAGATATCTCTAGCATTAAAACTCTATCCGTTGGGTACTTAGGCAACCTATATGGGTACGATGAAAAACCTTGCAGCCTTATGTAAGAGAACCTTGGAAACTGTATAAACCAGCACCCATACCTTTCAATCAATTCTTGGGCCTCCCTCGAGATTCTGTGATGTAACCGCTCCTGAAGCAGTCTTGTGATATACATGGTGAAGGAATCGTTGACACGCTTGTAGTGAGTTGTGCTCGCCAAATGCAATTGTGGACAGGCATCATATATTTTAAACTGGTGGGAGCCACAACCGACAGGTTCCTTGTAAGAGATCCCTCTGTACTTCGTCATACGTGCCAACACATAGATGATGTAAGAGCTCATGTAAAATGTCTTCGTTCGTCTCAGGCTCAGGAGCTGCTCATGCAAATTATCACTGATCATCTCGGCCCAATTGACGTAATCTTTCCCTTCCAGCACGAGGTTGATGTAATAAAACATCCAAGGCTCGAAAATAAATGACTGTGCACAACCACCAACCCTGCTCAGCATCATAATGAGATCACAATATTCTTGCTCTAAGTCCTCCGCTATGATCTGCTTCGGCAACTTTGTACGAGAAGGCTTGGGAGTGCTCATCCAGTGAGTGTTAATCGTCTCTGTGCATCTCTCGAAAGCAGAAGCGTACATTCGCTCCGCTCGCTCTCTGGATTTGTAAACCATGTTTCTGTGCACCGGGATCCCGAAAGCTTCACCAATGGCCGATGGAGTAAGATTGGCTAGTACTTGGCCATCTGGTGACATGATTGACCGATGATCCTTCTCATAATAATTGGCGCACTCCATTATCAGCTCCGAACACTGAATGGCTGGCGGGAAACCGGCAGCTGCATATAACCCACTTCGAACAATATTGTGCGAAGTAGTCGAAGGCCGATGACTTTCAATTCCCAACATTCTGTTCTTGAAGGTCTCTAGGTTGATGGAGCCCAAGTTGGTGTCTGTCAGCTTGCCCAGCTTTGAAATGAACTTTGACTCCGGCATGAATGTCTTACTCAGCTTCTTGATCACAGCCTGTCTGGATGCACCATTGTCTTTGCTAGTCGCCCTTGCCTCAGCCATCTGCAACATAACAAACTTTCATCAGCAAATTAAATTTATAAAATAAGATAAGACATTGCGTAGGGGCTGCAGTCGACTTCAAGAAGCTGCAATAACTTTTCTTATTTGCAAACCTCAGCTTCTTCTCTTGAACTTCAACACTTAGAAAAAGTTTCTAAGTAAATTTCAGTGACTTCACTACTCTTCAGCAACTCCAATCTGCAACTTGAACTTCTATAAATTCGTATTTCACCAGCAATCAGCAATCAGCAAATTCGCACTTTTTTAAATCAGCAAGCTCACACCTTGGTAAATTCGTACTTCACAAGCTTCAGCAATTTCGTACTCTTTAAACTTTCAGCAACTTCTTTGCTTCAAGGCGTCCTCCTTAGCACTGGCAGCAACAAACTAAGCTTCATCAATCAGCAAGTGCGTCCCTTTTGGTTTTAACAAAATTCAAACTTTCCACACTTGCACTGGCAACTCAAGGCGTCCCTCTTCAGTAGCCTCAGCAACTTCAGCAAACTCCAGTCTTCAACAGAATTTCAAACTCTTCAAGCCTTAGCAACACTTAGCAACAATCTTCACCTAGAGCAAATTCGACTTCTCTAGTTGTGAAAAATAAATGAGAAACTTCTTCATTTTATAGCCAAAAATCGAATTCTAAAAGGAGCCAATTTTAGCCAGTGCATTAAACCTCCATTACTCCACTTCAAAAATTCGAATTTTCCCTCTCTGGTATTTCTGACACTTTTCTCTTGACGTCAGGAATCTTGCTCTTCTAGAAACTTGACTTTGACTGGCATCTTTGAATTTATTTTCGAAAAATTTAATTTAAATCCATCTTTTTAATTCACCAGCCGGGGCTCTGTCACTTGAATTCGAATTTAACTCCTCCTCAGCTCTGGAAAATTCATCTTCGAAGAATTCAATCAAAATCATCTTGGCAACCCATCTCGAATTCATCATTCAGAGAAATTTATTCTGAAAACACATTTTATTCATCTTGCCTTAGAGAATTTTAAATTTTCCCTTAGGAAAATTCGCAATTTGAGCATTGATTAAATTCTTCACTGAAAAAGTGTTGGCGAAGTGCGGAGGACATAGAAATCCATCCATCATCGCAAATGTTCAGTACCCAGAAGAGAATTTTCTTCTGAATGCTTCAAATCCATGGGTACCCAACGAACGGGTTCATTTAATTTTTTAAATTTTGAACCTTAGAAAATATTATTTCATCAAATTAAATTCATTCTTTGCCTGTGATCATCATGTGTTGCTCCAACTTGAGAAATTTGAATTCATCTGCATTATCGTCATTCTTTGACTTCATCCCTGAAAAGTTTGCCGGAGTTTCACGAAAGAAAATTTCACTACCTTGAGCTCTAGGCGTATTTTCCAAGGGAGAAAATATTTTTGCCTTAGAAAAAAAATTTTAAATCATCACTTGGGAAAATTTTTGCCTTGGAAATTTGCCTTAAGATTTTTATTCAATCTTGCCACTTGCATTTTACTCCACATTGAAAAACACTTTTGAAGCTCCAACGCCTTAGAGGAAATTCCTTACTCACCACTTTAGGCGTATATCATACTTAGAAGAATTTAAAATCATGCCTAGGAAAATATTTTCAACATCTTACACATATTACCTTGGGCGCACCTTAGGAAAAATTCCCCAACACCACTTACCACCTTAGGCGCATTTGAGGCTTGAAGAGGAATAACGCCTAGCATTTACCAAGTTCTCACCACGCCTTGAAGTATTTTTAATCACATTTCACCTCATTTACCAGCTTCATTTACTTTTTACACCTCAACTTGGGCGCATTTAGACATGCAAGAAGGATGACCCTTCAACTTCCATTCTTTGTCTTCACTTGACCTTGTTTGGGTGCATTTAGAAGGGTGAGGAGGACGAATTTCTTTGACTTGTTGACTTGCTTCCATCTTGAGCGCATTTTCATATAGGTGAAGGATAAGAATTGTTGACTAGTTTGACTCATTTCTTTCTTGGGCGCATTTTGGCCTAGCTGGTGGATGAAACTCTTACCACGTCTTGTGACCTTTCACCTTCCATTTTTTCGTCTTGACATGCATGCTTTTGGGCGCATTTTGCCTATGGAGGAGGATAAAAAGCTTTGACTCCTTTGACTTATTTGCCTTTTGGGCGCATTTCACCCCAGCTACAGGATGGGCGCATTTGGAGGGAGGTGGCGGATATTTAGACTTAGAAATTTTTTCAACTTTTTCCTTCTTCAAGTTGGGCGCATTTCCCCATGCCTACAGGATAAAAGTGTTGACTTTTCTTTGACCACTTGTACTTTGGGCGCATTTTGGCCTGTGTGAAGAACGAGCTTCATTCCTAGAAATTTTCATGCCTCCTCATCAATTGGGCGCATTTTTCCATGTCTACTGGATGAAGTTCCAGACTTAGAATTTTTTTCTCGTTTTCGCCAGTTTTTATGCCCTGCTATTTATAGTAAGCCCTTTGATTTTGCATCTCTGAAGCTCAGAACGACTTGAAATTTTAAACATAGCATCCTCATGACCTTGTTGTCCTGTCGACCCTGCCATTTTTATCAAGCCTGCTATTTTTAGCCCATTTCTGAAGGTGATTTACTATAAATAGTAACTGCTTGTTTCTGATAGTTCCACTGCTCTGATTGACTCGAAATTTGAATGAGGCACTCCTCACCACGTGACCTGCCGGCTGACATTGACGCATGCACTCGATTTACTATTTTTAGCCAGTTTCCAAATTGACTTACTATAAATAGTAAGTGCTCCGTTTGACTTGAAATTTTACCAGCAGATAGCCTGAAGGATGCTGATCGCGGTGGTTTACATCGGTTTTCGAAAATTCTGACTTTTGACTCCTCTTTTCAGGCTCTGAAGTTGGAAACCCTAATTTGTTCTGCATGTGTATCAAATGGTCTCCGTTTGTTCTCGTTTCTGTGGCATTGTGATCAACTCATGATTCTGTACTGCTGGGAAGCGGCTGCCGGGACGCACCTACTAAAAATAGTAAGTTCCTTACTGAGTGATTATCTTCATTTGCATGTCACATCATCGCGAAGCTCTCGAAAAACCCACCAGGAATCATCCGACATGCAAAAGAAACCCTAACATGCAAACCCTAAAAATAGCCTCGGAAGACTGAATTCTGAAAGTTGTCGTCTCGTTTTGCATGTTATATCATCGCGAAGGTCTCTGAAAACCCAGAAGGAATATGCAGACATGCGTTGACAAACTCTGCATCTGAGCCCTGAAATTTGCTTCGGAAGCTGGACTGCTAAAAATAGAAAGTTGTCTGTTTTCGCTCAAATTTTGCACGCGAGTGGCCTGAGGTGCTCTGAATGTCGTGTGACTGTTGGAATCTCAAAAATGCTGACGGATTGCCTGCAATTTCACACTTACTAAAAATAGTAAGTACCTCGGAATCTGATGAAAATTTGCTGAGAGTCCGCTGGAAACATGCTGACAACAATGTTAAGCTCAATTTTCAATTTATTCACTTTGTTCGACCTTGGATTGACCGGGAAAGATGAAACCCTAATTTTAGACTTGGTCAATTTCATGCTTAAATTCACTGACGGGCGCAACCCTCGAAAGGAAGACATCAGAAAAGAGACAGAGCGAGAGAGAGAAAAACCCAAGCCAAAAGACCAGAATGGAGCAAAATTTAGGGGGTCCCCATTTTGAATGGGGCGATGTGTGAAAAGGTCACAACATGTCGGCACAACAACTTGGACTGTACGATGCCCAACTTCATCTCTCTGAATGGTGGAGAAGGTTTTGGCAGGCTTTCTTGCACTAATTGCTTCTAATCTGGCCAGGAAATTGGCCATGTCATCTTCTTCTTCTGTACCTTTTTTTGGTTCCTTCATCTTCAATCTCTCTTTCAGCCAATTAGGAATAGTTGGCTGCTTGGTATCTTGTTCTTCCTAAATGTCCTGCGCGCCTGGGATTTCTTGAATTCCTCTCAAGGCTGAAATCATTCCTTCTTCAAACTCGTTGTCGAAAATGTCAACCTCATTGTTTGATTCCAAAATCTCGGTGCCTGTGGGTGATGGATGCTCATCACCTTCTGGCTGAACAAGGATAGGAGAGGGAATCCTTATATCTCCCAAAGATTCATCAATGTCTAAAATTTTATTCACATTCGCGGAGACGGCAGAATGAAGAGGCTCCGGTCTCTACTACCTGGCAGGTTCCTCATCTGCAATTTCTTTTCCCTTTGTCTCCTTCCTTTTCTTGGGGTTAGAGCTCTCAATTGGCTCGTCTCCTTGGGATGCTCCAGCATTCAAAGAGTAAGATTTTGATTCGCCCATCAGAGTGTATGTCAAAGGTATACCCTTTCGTCATAGTTCCTTAATCTGCTAGTCTTCCCACCATTGTGAATACTTGATGATAGGCCTCATGAAGGTGTCCAAGTCAGAGATTTCCGGTTCTGACCAGCGCACGGGAGGAAGAGGCTGACTTCGATCAAAACTTGGCTGTGTAAATTCACCATCATCTTCAAGTTGGTCTGGCACACGGAAGAGTTCTGTTGTTCTAATTAAGCTGACAGGCAGTCTGGGCCACAATCTTTTCCTAACATCAAATTCATCTGCGGCATTTGCCCAGTAATCTTCCAGGTCCACTTTGTGTTTATATTTCTTCCGTTCATGGTTCCGATGTGGTGGTGAGGATCAAAATTGGCTCTAGATCGGTACGATGTGAACAGATACCACTGCATTTCTAGTTTAGCACCTTCAGCTGCTCGTGCAAACGAGCAGTATTCTTCCATGTTCCCGATAAAGAATGGGAAAGTGACTTCTGCTTTCTGCTTTGGCCTTTGGATGTTTTGATAAGTCTCCAATTGCCTAAGAACCTCCAGTAGAATCATCCTGTGGGTGGGGTAGATGGGAAGCTTGAATGGATTCCTAGTGAATCCCTGGATTCGGATATAAGTGAATTTCGGAAACTGGATGTACCAGGATCCATATTTACTGATAAGGCTCTTTCCTTCATGTGTCAGCCTCTGATGGGTCCCTCCCTGTAGTATCCTCGTGATGAACATCAAGAATGCATCGTGCGCTCTTTTGAAATGGGACTTGGTAGACAGCTGCAACTGAGGGTAACATTCATACACTTTGAATTGATTTTCTCCATTTCTGACAACACCTTTGCATATCAATCTAGGATATCTATAGGCTCTGGCCAATAGATAAATGACATAGGAACTCATATGAAATGACTTAGTCTTTTCAAGGTTGATTAATTGCTCATGGATGTTATCACTGATCATTCTTGACCAGTTAAACATTCTGACTCCGGAGGTGATTTCCTTGATAAAGAAGTACATCCATGTTTCAAAGTATGCACCTTGAGGATTGCCCATTATTCTGTTCAGGAGCAAAACAATATCACCGTAGTCTTCCTTAAAGTTTGTTTGGTGCAGCTTCTTAGGCATTTTCTTAGCGGAAGCTCTTGGCTTTTCCAACCATGTTTTGTTGATATGAGTTGCACATTGATCTGCCCGATCCTCAAAGATTCTTTTGGCTTCCTCCTTTGTTTTATATGAAGTTCGATTATGATTAGGTATGCCAAATGCCTCTTGGATAGCTGGTTCTCCAAGGTGTGCCAAAATTCTTCCATCAGGAGCTATAATTTGTCTTTCCTGCGTGTTGTAATGTCTTGCACATTCGACCATCAATTCGACACACTGGATTGCTGGAGGAAATCTGGCAGCTTGGACAATTCCATTCCGCATCATTCGGCGGGCAATTGCTGTGGGCATTAGTCCGTTCAATCCATACATCCTTTTTTTGAATTCTTCAAACTCCACATTTCCAAGGTCTGTATTTGTGACTTTCTTCCATTTGGAATTGATCTTGGACTCCTGTTGAACTCCCTTACTTGCAAACTTCATTGGTGCTTTCAACTTTCAGCTTGTTGAAAGTTAAATTCGACAAAAAAGCAAGTTGAGTAATAACACTTAGTGAATTTTTTGAAGATAAAATGAAGACAAAGGTAAAAATAATTCATCAAACTTCGGGATTATACTCTGTGGCTGGCAATTTAAAAGAAAGCAATCCTCTGAAAATTTCGACCTTCAGCTTAGAATTCTACCTCTTTCTTCGTTCTTTCACCTCGAAAAAAATCAATCACTCAACTCTCAAAATTTCTATCTCTCAAAAATTCTCTCTCGAAATATTTTCTAACTCTTGAATAATTCTCTATCTCTAGAAATGGAGAAAGCCAAGCCTCTTGAAATTATGAGTTGATAATGACTTGAGAATGGCTTATAAGGTTGAAAAATGCGATCCATTTAGCAATTCTTTCAAGTTCGTCGAATGTGGACTCTTGTTTATCGAGGAAAGTTTCTAACTTTTTAGCTCTTCATCTTTATCTTTATCGAAATTTTGAAGTCTATCTCTTGGAGCTCGATTTTTCTCTAAGTGTTTGGAAATAATTAAAGGTTTATCATGTGATTTTTTTGATTTTTTCGATTTTTCTTAACCTTTAATTTTTAATTTTTTTCATTTTACCCATGTATTTTATTTGTCTTGGCAAATTTTGGCCAACTACGTGGATTTTTTTATTCCTTTCTCCATCATGGCAGATTTTCTCATGTCTTGGCCATTTTACAATTTCCCTCTAGGCAAATTTTCTTCTCCTTCCCCTCTACAAGTCGGACTTGAAGGTGAGATCTCCATATGCTAGGCGAACTTGGCAAAAAATTTTCCATTCCCCCCTTTCCAAGGCCGGACTTCCAAGATATTTTGTCGTTCATCTTGTGGCGGATTTTGAAGAAGTCTTTCCACTTGTCTTATACTCAGTCAAAATTCTAACTTTTCTTCCTTACTAAGGTTGGATAGACTTTGAATCTATCTTTCCACTTGTCCACACTTAGCCAAAATTCCAAGAAGTCTCTCTTATTCCAAGCTGGGCGGACTTTGTGGTTGCCTTTCCATACTCAAGGGCGGACTTGGCTTAACATCATGCCATTCTACCAA
The DNA here is from genome assembly GCA_007258455.2 of Sequoia sempervirens. NCBI lineage: Eukaryota > Viridiplantae > Streptophyta > Pinopsida > Cupressales > Cupressaceae > Sequoia > Sequoia sempervirens. Next base: position 148,150 of record VDFB02260289.1, on the reverse strand, counting down.
GGGCGGACTTCCAAGAAACTTTTCCATTCCTCCATCTTGGCATAGGCAGACTTTCCTTAAGTCTTTTCCATCTCTCTTCTTGGCATAGGCGGACTTGGAAGAAGTCTTACCACTTAGGCTGGGCGGACTTTATGAATATGTTTCCACATGTTTCAAGAGTGATGGGCGGACTTGGAGAGATTCTTTCCATCTCCTCCATAAGGTCTGGTCAGACTTTCCTTCTTCTATTCCAAGTGCAGGTCGGACTTTTCAGAAACTTTTCCATCTCCCTTCAAGGTCTTGGTGGACTTTGAAGCTTTCCTTCCAAGTGCAGGTCGGACTTTGAAGAGCTCTTGCCATGATCTTGGGCGAATTTCTTCAGATTCTGATCATCTCAGCCAGAAACCTTATGTTCTTACTTGCCTTTTAGGTGATTTTTTATTGATTTTTCAGTCCTTTTCCAGATTTTTGATTGATTTTGCATTGCTTTTCATGCTTTTTTATCTGATTTTTCCAGATTTTTTGATCTAAAGGCCTGCTTTTTGGTTGATTTTCTGATTTTTCTCAGATTTTTACATGCTTTTTATTTGATTTTTTAAGATTTTTTAGTGATTTTTGCATGCTTTTTCATTCTAAAGATGGAAAATTTGACTCCTTGATTGGTGGAACCTTGGTGTGATGAGCCTTGCAAGCTCACTGCTCAAACCCCTGTCTTTTTCTTAGGTCTATTTGTGTTTTTTAGTTTTTTAGAGAAATTTTGTAGACATAAGAGAAGGGGCGCATCATATAAAAGCTCACAGAATGAAAACTTGAGCAAATTTAATCAAACTGAAATTGTAGAAGGTGTTTATTATCATCAACAATGGATTTAAAACATATAAACATACCCGAAAGCCTCCAGATTTTTTAAATAAGAAATCCGATCAGCATAGTGAAGAACTGACAAAAACTGGAGTAGAGAGTTACAGACTTCAAAGTTTATTCTGAAACTGAAGCCAGAGAGAAGTATAGGTAGGGCGCCCAAGTTCATGAAGAGAGATCCTCCGAAAGAAGACGTTTCTCCAAAAAGCCAAAAAAAACCTTCCTTGCAAGTGCCACGCCCTTTCAAACAAAAAGCACCAAAAACCATCTTTGAAGGTGTGCCCAAACAGCCATGAAGTCTGCCATGGTGAAGGAAGAACAACAACCAATAAACCCTCTGTTTTTGATGAAGAACACTACAAAAAATCTGTTGAAGCACTGCAGAACTTCTGAAATGAAGCTCTCTAAATCTGCACTAATTCAGCTGATCTCTCACAACTTCACAAGTGCTCACACTGAAGAGATTTCGTTCTCCAATGGTGGATTTGCTGCAAACCTGATCACAGGCTGAAAGCAAGGGAAAAAACCTCCAAGGCAAAGTTGAAATATTCAAAAAGATGAGTTTCTCATTGCCCAAATCCCTTATATAGCAAAAGAGGTGAAAACCCAAGGAGGCCGTACCTTTTAGGGTTTTAGATCATTTAAATTTATGGAAATAAACTTAAGTCACTTTCCATAGTCTATACTTTGATTTTAGGTGCCTCCTTTAAGTGATTAAAAGATATAACTTAAAATATTCACTTTAGACTTTATTTAAGTGATATAAGAATTATAAAGTCAATTTGACTTTATAAAAAGACTTTAAGTTAAAATATAACTTAAATCACTTAAGTAAGCCTATCTCCCTCAATTCTCAACGGAATTCAGTGCCGTCAGAAGCAAAGAAACTCCTGTACTGCCAAGGCCTGCAATGAGCCTATCCACGATCTCAGAAGATGAAAACAACCGAACTCTTCAGAAGGTACCACTGACCCTCTAACCAATCCAGTTAGCCCACAAGGGTCCAAGAAATAGGCTAACACTCTGCAAACAAGATCACGTTGAAAAGGGGGACATTACACTTGGCACTTTCTAAAAATAGGAAAAGCGAAAAAACAACTTTCTAAAAATAGGAAAAGCGAAAAAACAACTTTCTAAAAATAGTAAATTCCAGAATGGTCCAAAAGTGCCAAAAACGAAAAAAAGCAAAAAGCAAAAAAGCAAAATCCCTAAAAAGTAGGAAGTGTTAGAATTGGGTGAAAGCACAGGCGATCCTCGTCTACAGGGTCTTCTGAACACTTCTACAACGTTTACGCGCAATTTCAGGCTTGAAATCTCAACTTGACTCGAGTGATGACTCCAGATTCTAACTTGAAACTCACGGAGCAAAAGAACTTATGAAATTGCAACTCAAAACTAAACCCCAAAAACAAACCACCGAGGGTCCCCATTTGCAATGGGGCGATGTGTGAAATAGGTCACAACAGTATGCAACTTAATGATGTTGCTTAAGCAGAGTCTGGCAGAAATAACCAGCTCTAATACCACTGTAAGAACCTCCCCTATTTTCACTTAATTTGTTTTTTGATTTCAAGGTGTTGGCATTTCAACAAACACTTGACATGCACACTACTGTTATAGTTTCCATAATTCTTTTGGAATGTAGCTGATTTGTTTTGATGATTAGATTGCAAACACTTATTTTTGAAGCCCAAAGTTTCATAAAATGGACAAACAATTTAATAATCAATTGGCTGACTTCCTTATCATTTTAAAGGAGAACATAATAATGCAGATTTTCTGTGTTAATTTCATCAGCAACAAAGTTTATACAAATACAAATTCCAACATAAATTTGACCTCTTTGGGATTCACATCTGAATAGAAATAGGAAGCATCAATGTAGGTCTGCTACACAGCAGTTTGATGGTTGTGGAATGAAGTATGAACCTTTGATAGCAGCAATATTACAAACAGTTTGCATCCTTTGACAACAGCATTATTACAAACAATTGGCAGCTCCTCCAAACTTAGTGATAGCAGTGCTCTCCAAAGCATTTTCACTCTTCCACATATACTTGCCCAGCAAATAATTAATATCAGCACCACCATAGAAGGCTTGAAACTTGAAATAAGGCGTCCCAATATCCTTGACAATCTCCTACAATTTATCTGCTAATTTTGTCTTTCCTTGCAAGACTTCACAAAATTGTTCAATCACAAAGTATTGCAAAACTTCTATAAATCTTTAAGCACCTTTGATTTGTACCTGCAAACCCTTCTGATTAATTCTGCAATCATTTCATTGAAACATCAGCATAGTTTTTGTGTAAAACTATCAGCAAATCAACCCAAGAGGATCTTTCACCACCGAGGGAGATGATCTTCTTGAAGGTTTTTCGTTTTCAGGAAGTCTTGGAGAAAAAACCCCACAGCATACTAGCAATATCAAAATCCAATCATATGAAAATAAGCTTCAAAATGCCCTTTTATTTCCTCCCATGAAATTCACATTTAATTTTTAATATTTTGCCTCCAAAACCTAATGCCCACCTTTTGGAGAATAAATGAACTGAATAAAAATTAAATACTTATGTCTCCAAGCGCCCAAGTAATAAATATAAAGTCACTTTATGAAATATCCTAGACAAATTTTCTATGCAATTTTTTCACTTTTCACCAATTTATGTACATAGGCATTTCCTCAAACACTTGGCAGTAGACTGAACTGAGTTTGTATTTATATTGGTTTTGATTGTTATGGACAAAATCAAAATAATATTGCATTTTTCATTTCTCCATCATATCATTCAATTACATTCATGAGTTTAGCATATACCAAAATACCCAGCAACAATATGTCTGAAATTTATATTAATTCTCATAAAAAAATGTGTAGAAAAATTCTCAAAAGTCTTTACAACCAACTAAACAAAAATATAAATTAATTTTCACAACTTTAATTCTGACTTGGACCCTTGGTCAATGCTATTGCGACTCCAACACCCTCAACAAATGATACCAATAGCTGCGATAGGTCCTTTTTGGTGTGAAGAGGCCCATGAAACAAGGTATGACAACATATATTAATCGCCAGGCATGAGGAAAGGTTTGCCACTCATCTTTGACTAGTTTGACCTCCCATAAACTCTCTGTCACATCCTCATGAGCTCCCTATATCGTACGATGCCCCATAAACAAGGTTCGATTCATTTAGTGATGGTATGACGCTCATACAAAAGCTTCGATATATTTGATGAAGCCTCTAAAATAGCTCCAACAACTATTACAACTTCACCTTCACATAAAACAGTACGGATAGAAGTGATTAAGTTCTTCCACATTTTCTGAGATTGAATGGTAGGCCCTTGAACAACAAATATAACATTAATTTATTTAACTCTGCAACTCTGAAATTTGTCTCTGTAAGATACTTCACAAATTTCGATATTTCCACTTGTTGGTGCTTAGCTGCGGGAATTGGTGTCTTCAATGGGTTGGTGCCTACAAAAGATTTGTAAGAAAATTTTATTTTTGTGACTATATTTAGACAATAGATCCATGCAATCTTTCTTTGTGGTTTTTTCCCAAAAGGGTTTCCGTGTAAATCTTTCGTCTCTTAGTTGGTAGATCTTGTGGGATTGCTATTTTCGTGGTTGTTGGATTTTAAATAAGTAAAAGTTTATCTTAGACTGATTCACTCCCCCTCTCAGTATAAGTGTGTGTGCTTATCAGTATGTGTGAGGCAAAGGAGTATTCAATTGTAGGAGATTGTGTATGCTTGACAATGAATATTTGGAAAAACAATTTTTTTTGTATCCCCTTGATGTACTTGTATTATTGAGATTAATAATCAATTGGTATCTAAGCATTTGCCACTACCAGCTGGTTTTTTCCTCTGTAAAGGGTGGTTTTACAAGATAAATTCTCTGTTTTATGTTTTTGTTTGACAAGTTTCCAACAAGTATCTTTGTTCTAATGCAACATTCTTCCCTCAGATAATCGTCATTTGTGTTTAATCAAGTAGAATAGTAGTTTATTTTGTAATTACTTAGTTTCTACAATTGAAGAAATTATGGATCAATTAAAGAGATTAATTGAACATAAATCTGCAAGAAGCCTTTCATTTGATGAAATATTCTAGATAGAACCAAGTGGGGCAGCCTCTTCAGGTTCATCATCAGCTAGGGCAGCTGTAACTCTAGGGATGTCATCATCTTCCCATCCTCCATCCTCCACCTCATTCTTATTGATGTAATATTTGGGTTGTGTTAGAAGGGACTCCAATTTTTTTAAAGCAGTAATGTAGACCTAAATAGATAAACATAGCTAGGAAGAATGGTTTAAGGATAGTAGCTCTTACAAACATTGTGCATTTAAGGCTGTTTGGCTTCCTTTAGGTGCTGTTGATGATGATGTGTTAATCTATACGTCCAACAAGGGTGCCTAAACCAAGAAAAGGGAGTTGAGCTCGTCCAAGTCATGGTTGTAGTTAGTGTACAATGTCCATCATTGTGTTCCAATAATAGTAGTTATTTGAATATGTATTAAGTGTTTGTATTAGTTGTTGTCGGCTTTAGGTAGTTATAAGCATCGGTTGCTTGACAATTGTGTTCTTCTTGGCAACTGTCGGGTCCTTTAAATAGATTGTGTATTGTCATGGAAAGGGGAGTATGATCTAGTCGGATCGACTCTGATTCTTGGCTAACCATCTCTGGTCTTTTTTTGTAATAATTTCATGTGCGAATAAAGATATATTTTACTCATGTATCTGGTATGCATTGTCATCTCTATTATTAATTCATGTATTTATTTTACCAGATAGAGTAGTAAACATTTAGCGTTGTGGCCTTAAAAGAAATTGGGTTAGATTTGAGAGATTCATGCCCTCAAACCCCAATAAAGGTGAGATGAGACCACAATGTGGTCAAGATCAAGAGATCAGGTGATCTTTAGGGATCATTGAGCAAAGGGAACAAAGGAGAAGATTACGAGAAACATTTGAGAAAAATACAACCATACATTCCCAAGTCAAAGCCGAGAATGCAGTCAAGTTGAAATGTCAAGGACTCAAGACAACCTTCTCTAAACAAGGGAAGTTGGGAGACGAAGTCATAGTCCTTAATAGAATTGTACGAGAGTAGCCTTCAAGGCATTGTAAGGTTGTCAATCAAAGGAGAAGAAACCAAGCCAAGGGTGTATAAAAGAAAATTTGAAGGCGAAACAAGTGCGTGGAAGGTTGAAGCCGAGGGAAGAGTTGAGGATTCCTATGTGGCCGATGGTGCAAGAGAAGCATCAGAACATTTGAATCAAAACTCCCTTGCAAGCAAATTCCAGGCGCTAGGTTTGCATCAAAATAAAATCACGGTAAGCCCTAGTGGAGAAAAGCAAAAGTTGCCCAAGTTTATAGGCAATGGATCGGAGGATCCTGTACGTCATTGTAAGACTTGTGAAACAATTTGGACAATGAATGGGCAAGATGATAAAGCAATTTGGCTACAATCTTTTCCACCTACCTTGTGAGGTGTAGCGATTGAATTGTATACAAAAATTGACCAAGCCTCTTGAAATGCATGGAAGAGATTAAAGAAAGTTTTCAAAGAAGAGTTTAAATTGCATCGTGATGATAATGAAATAGTAGAAGAAATTTATAGTACAAAATAGGGTAAGCACAAAAATATGAGCTTATAATCACTTGAGGAATTGCTTGTCATGTTACAAACAAAGCCAGCCAATAGTCTCAAGAAAAGATGGTTCATTGAAGTCCTACTTTCGTTATTAAGAAAAAAAATGTAGTACTACCCTCTTCCTATTCAGAAGCCTACAATCAGGCAATGGACATAGAAAGTGAAGATAAAATGTCCTCGCATAGTAAAAGAAAAATAGAGGAAGATGGAAGTTCAAATGACAATAGCAAGGATGAATCAGGAACGTACAAGTGCTTCGAATGATGAAAGAATTGAAGGTAGAGAAAAAAACCAACAAACTAACAAACTATGGTGTATTACATGGGAAATTGAGGACACAAAAGTTAACTGTCATAGAAAGATGTTTAGTGAGATTTGCCAAGTTATGAGTCATTCAATAAAGGAATGCCCATACAATTTGAAGACCAAGAGTACACAAGTACTCTTTACATGGGGAGAGGAGTCCACTCCTCCGAAGCCATAGAATGCATCTCTAGGAAGTTATCGAGATCAAAGAGGACAATGTCAAATACAACACAACCCCAAAGGATGACCTATCATACAATGCCGACAATGTAGTGAATGGGGACACTTTGCAAAAGACTGCCAAAACAAGCGAGACAAAGTGCAATTATTGTGCAAATGGTGTGGACCTAGAAACCACAAATACATCGGATGTCCGAAGCAAAAGGCTAATATCAACATGATTGATGTAATGCATAATGTAGTATAGACTGTTAATCCAACCCAAGCAAAGAAGGCTACATACCTGGACCCACGTACAAAAAAAGAAAGCCTTTGTGAAGCAAGGTTTGAAGTGGAGAACGCTATGGATAATGAACACCGCCACTTAAATGCAAATGCTAGTACAATAACAAATCAATTACAATTGAAGAAAAATATTGCACGACAAATACTTCAAGCTACTGTACCAATTAAAGTATGTTGGTGTTTAAATTCACACCTCTGGAATGCGTATTTGAAACGGACAGCTATGCACAGATAAACTGCTCTTCAAATTAGGAGGGGAAGCTCCCTCTTGCTTATGATGTTTGAAAGAAAGTAAACTAAAACTAAGTTGCCTATCTTTTTGATCAGCTTAGAGCACAAGGTTTATTAAACACAAACGCCGCAACTGAGATTTTCTGTTTTAAGACCTTCAACTACGACTAACTTAAACTAAAGACGTTTCTAACTTCTCAAGTAATAGCAGAGCAAGAGAAACTAGAAATGAACAAGGTAGATTTTCTGACAAATACTTCAATAAACATTCTCTCAACCAACATCTACACACTTCAATGCAAGTTGAAATCAAGATCGTAAAAGTAGAACATAAATAACGGAAATCTGACATTTTAGACCAAGGCAAAGGAGGCTCATGATTTTATTACTCAAATTTCTGGAACAAAACTCACTTCTAACATGCCTGGAACAAGGAATTGCAGCTAAAGAGGCTTGCAATCTTGCTCTTACAAAATAGAAACAGCAATCACACTAACTCCTTGTTGACTAAAGAGGTTCAATAATTCGCTTATCACAACACAATTGAACAACACTCGAATAACAAGTAGAAGGCACAATAGGCTCAGCGTTTTGTTATCACTAGCATGGTTAAAGAAACTAATGAGCAAAGACTCTTATTTATAGAGAAGCAGAGGAGTAGGGAACCCTAAAATCTCCTTGCTTTCACAATCTAGGGCTTGCTCAGCAAGCAAGCTTTATTACTAAATCTAGAAAGGAGATAACACCTAACACCTAAGAAAGTAGAAAAAGCGGGAAACGCCAACTATTACATTTTATCTTCTTTCTCTTCTCAAAGAATGGATAAGAATTATTCCAAGAATGGAAAGAAAGCGGGAAAGAAAGCTTCTAGAAGAAAGTTGCTTTAAACCTCGATCACATCTGCTAGGAAGTTAGAAATTGTGTCCTGGTTTGGTGCATCAATGCCCTAAATAGCAAAACACCACTTTTCTAGAATATCTTCACAGCATCTACAACAGACCTCAGGAAATCTTCGACCTCATTGGCCGCTTTCTCGAACTTTGCTGACATCATCGAAATATGACTTGGCAGAGTTTTATGTTTTTCTTTCATTCATTTCAGTAGAATCTTCTTGTTGTATTTTTCGTTATGCATTTCCCGTATCCTTTCACATTCGTCCTTTTGAGATAGTAACGCTTTGAGGCCATGGGGGAATGGAAAAACACTTTTCGATCATATCAGGCTTTAGACTGCAAATTAATTTGCCATCAGCTGACTGCATCTCCCTTGTAGCCGGGTTGTAATGCTTGATGCAAGCGATTACGAACCTAAGACTCTGAACTGATATAGGAATAGACGCTGTTGCGAGGAGTCCAGAATGTCCCAGGTTCCTGATTGAGGTGTTGGTTGCGCTCTCCAAAGCGTGTAAATCAAACACTAGCTTGATGTGATGCAGGTCTGTCTCAGCTGTTTTGATGTAATTATGATAGAGGGCTGATTCAATCTTGAAAACATTGGGAGTGTACTCCATTTTGGAAACCTTGAAGAATGACTGTAAACTCACCTATGTTCAGACAAGTTTTGAGCAACTTACTATTTTTAGAATGCTGATTTTCTTGCTCTAACGAACAAACTTTTGAATTTTTTTTTGAGATATGGGTTTTGCTTAGAATTTTGCAAGACACCCCAGATTGTCTGTTTTCGAAAATTTTGAATTTTGCCTGAAAAAGTAGCAAACCCTAATTTCTTCAATTTTTCACGAAAAAAGCTGGCACCTGGGTTTTGTTCAGAATATGATTAGAAATGAACCCAGTTGATTAGATTTGCAAAACACTGACGGCTGATCGAAAAAGCAGCCAACCCTAGGATTTGAAATTTTCTTGGAAAAAACTGTGATATGGGTTTTCTTCAGAAGACTAATTTGAAAAGACCCAGATGATTGAAAACTGAATGCACTGAGGATTTCACTGACATGCAAAATAAAAGCAGCTGCTACAACTTGATGAAGTTCTTGAAAGTTTCTTCAGAAGAATAAAGTGAAAAGACCTAGATGATTGAAAATTCGAAAACCTTGGCCTTCTCTTTGAAAAGTTTGATCTTCTGGATGAAAAAACTTGAAAAAACAAGGGTTTATGCTTGTTGATCTGAAAAATCTGATGAAAAACCAGCAAATATGAATTCTTGGATCATGAAAATTCTTCAAACTTGCTGCTCCAACTTTCTCCTCTGAATGCTACCTGCAAAAATAATAAAAATAACATGAAAGAGAGGTGTTAAATAGACTTAGGGTTTTGTTTTAGGTTTGCTTTCTTTTGCTTTTATTTTCAAAACCCTAAAATCTCAGCTTCATTGAATTTGGACGCCATCTTCTTGGAATTTTGAAACTTTTGAAAATCACGAAAATTTTCTAAGGCATGAGAAGTTGGGCGCCCTTCTTCAATAGGGGCGGCCACTTCAAGCAGTGTTAGCCATTTTTATGATATTTTCAAATTTTCAGCATTTTGACCCCCTACTTCGCCTTTGATTTCCGGTTTGCAGATTGATCTGATGTGCGAGCTGAGGGATCCATCGCGGAGCTTGACTGACTCTGAGAAGAATGTTTTGGAGGCGTCTCTGGCTAAAAACTTCATCTTGACCCTTGAATTTACGAGAGCCTATTCCTTCCAGGGGCGTCCATTTTGTTTAGAGTTAGCCATTTTTGTGATCTTCAAGTTCTTCCTTTTACTCCTCTTCCACAGATGATCTTGTCAAATCTGGTGATGCGGAGCTCAGATTGACCGACGGCTGGGCTCGTTGCGTAGCTGACGAGATATTAAGAGGGGTCTTTTGGAAGGAGCTTTGTCAAATAATGAATTCTAAACCTTCAAAAGCTTGGGCGCCCATCTTGGCTGGGGGCGCCCATGTTTACCAGAGTTAGATTATTTTGCATTTTCCTTGTTTGCTTCTGAATCTCAGTTTTAAGCCCTCATCAGACCCTCCGTTCAACTCCTTGTATCTGGCGACTGCAATCTCCGATTGACGCGCTAGATATCTCGTTGGAGAGCCGGATCAATTGTGAAAAGATCATGTTAGAGCTTCATCTCTAGATTCGTCTGTTTAGGCCCCTGAAAACTTGGGCGCCTATTCTCTGCTGGGGCGCCCAAACCACCCAGACTTAGTCATTTTCATTTGACTTTCCCTTCAAGTTTGAAACCTTCATTCTGTACCCTTGACTTTGATCTGAATTTTCCAGAAGATGGCCAGTCAAGTGATCTGACGGGGACAGGTGTGTCGAAGCCGGCTGAATACTGAAGAGATTGAGCACATTAACAAACCCTAGCAACAAGATCAGGTGCCTCAAAAAGCTGGGCGCCCTTCTTCACCAGGGGCGCCCAAAGTTACCAGACTTATTCAAATTTTTGACAATTTTCATGTTCTTCATTCTGACGCCTGTTTGGAACCTCCCTATTTAGGTTCGAATCCCGGATGATTGGATAATCTGATGACTGCACCGTTGGACTCGTCGCGGAGCTGGCAGAGAATCAAACAACTTTCGTTGGAGGCATAAACCCTAATTTCATCTTTTAGTGCCTTGAAAAGGTGGGCGCCTTTTCTCACTTGGGGCGCCCAAGTCTGGTAGTGTTAGAAATTTTTCATCATTTTTTATCTTCTTCGTTCTTCGTGCTGGCTCACCAACTCGCCTTTTGTTGAATGCTTTGAATGTTGAATTTGACACCTGGCAGCCGGCTAACCTCCATCAATGACTTCAAAAGTCCTGATATGCTTCTGAAAAAGCAGAATAGACCCACTAGGGAAAAACTGATCTTTTTGAGATTCTGATTGCACCAGCTTGATATGGACGTGTTTTGAGCCAATCAAAATCAGTTTGAACCATAACGGATCGACTTTCTATTTTTAGAAAGTTTTGCCAGTATCCATTTCCAAAGAAACCCAGAAAAACCCAGAAAACGTTACTAATTTTAGAAAATTTCTAAAAATAGCAGTTTTCCGAAAACTTAGGGATGAAAAACTGAGATTTGGGTTTTGTAGTTTAAATTGCTCTGAGCAGACCTAGATCGTCAGAATTTGAAAATTTTGCGTTTTAACCCCTCATGCAAGATATGCACACCCAAATTTTGACCTTTTTGACTGATTTAACAAGACTTTTACTCGTTTCTTCAAAATATCTAAGTGTAACAAAATTTTTAATTTTGGGGTACAACAAAGTAGTAGATTTATTCGAAAGTATTCCTAGCGCGAGAGAATATAGGTGTTCTCTCCTGCGGGCTCGTGAATCTTGAAAGGTCCTAGCCACAAGGAATCAAATTTGCCGTGCATTCCCTTAGGCTCATGTCTCTTATCCCATAAGAGGACTTGATCTCCAACCTCGAAATCTTGTTGGTGAGCTTTCTTGTCAAAAATTTTCTTGACTCGCTCCTGGTGCTAAGTGATTCTATCTACTACCTCCACCCTTTCTTCTTGGAGCTTTGTCAGGTACAAGATACGCTTTTGAATAGGATCTGTAAATTCTCCATCTTCTACTGCGGTTGCCAGCTGTAAGGCGGACAACTCCAACGTGATGGGTATCATTACTTTTGTACCATATAGGAGGATAAAGGGTGAGGTACCAAGGACTCTCTTTGGAGTAATTCTGTCGGCCCAGAGAGCATCATAAAGTTTCTTGTGCCAGGTTCGTTGACTGGAATCAACCAACTTGCGAATGATTGTGACAATGTTCTTGTTCGATGATTCAGCTTGTCCATTACCCTGCGGTAATAATCTGATGAATGAGATAGTGTAATGCTGTGGTCGAAACAAAATCCATTAGCTCCTCGGATGAGAAACACGTTGCATTACCTGTCACAATTTTGCGAGGCACTCTGAAGCGCGTGACAATGTTTTCCTTCAAGAAGTCACACACGACCTTGGACGTAGCTCGTTTAGTGGGAATGGCCTCAACCCATTTAGTGAAATAATCAGTGGCCGTAAGGACATAAATATGCCCCTTATTGGATCGTGGGTTGATAGGACCAATAAAATCTAAACCCCATTGTTGAAATGGAGCATCTATAACAACTGGCCTGAGAGGAGCGGTTGCCAACTTTGCCTTGCCAACAAACTGCTGACATAACTGACATTTGTGCACCCACTCATATGCATCATGGAACATAGTCGGCCAAAAGAACTGTGCCCGCAAGATTTTAAAAGCTGTCACCTTCGAAGAAAAGTGACCACCACATGCTTGATTGTGGAAAGCTTCCAGCAAGCGCCATTGTTGATCTTTGGTAACACACAACAAAAATGTTCCATCAAGCCCCAGCTTGTACAAAACATTGTTGATGATAACATAATTCTGCGCTTTCAGCTTTAGCGTTCTCTTTTGTTGCTTGTTCAGGTGATTTGGGCAATCACCGTATGTCAGGTAATACCATATCTCAGTAAACCATTCTCTCGAGGATTCAATTAGTAAGACCATTGGAAGATCCTCCTTAACTTCAGGTTCAATTTGAGGTATACCTTTGACTTGAAGCTTCTTATCACCATCTTCTGCTATCAATTGACAAAGACCTCTCCCACAGACGAGTTTGGTCGGCTTGATCTCCAAGTCATACTCTTGCACCTTCGCGATCCAGTTACCTCTTTTGGAGCCCATCTCTTGTTGAGTTAACACGCTCTTCATTGCTGGATCTGTGACATACACAATGGTGTGAGAATTTAAGATATAAAATCCGAAATTCTTTACAGCTTGAACTACTGCATAGGCATTCTTTTCAATCTGAGAGTATCTTGATTCGTTGTCCTTGAAACTGCAGCTCATGAAAGCTATTGGAGATTCGGTTTCTTCATTTAACTTCTATGTCAGAATGGCAGACAGAGTATGCTCTAATGCATAACAATAAAGGATAAATTCTTTTTCAAAATCAGGACGGACTAGCACTGGAGCTCGACTGATGGCTTCTTTAATTGTTGCAAACGCCTTCTTGCCTTCCTTTGTCCATTTGAAAGATGTCTTCTTTTTCATCATAGTCGATATATCTTTAGTCAACTCAGAAAAATCTTGTACAAATCTTCGTATGAAATTCACCTTATCGAAGAAAGAATGTACTCCTGTTCTGCTTGTTGGAAGAGACAAACTTCTGATACCTTCGACCCGGCTTGGGTCAATTCGAGTTCCCTCCTTGGAGACGATGTGGCCAAGCAACTTGCCTTCTGTCACCGCAAAGATAGACTTTTTGGGATTCAGCAATATTTTGTGGTATCTGCATCTCTCGAAGACCTTCCTTAGATGTGAAAAATGATCTCGTATCTTCGAGAAAGCAGTGAGGTCGTCTAGATAGACAACAATTACTTTATTCTTCAAGTCTCCAAATGCCAAATCCATGGCTCTTTGAAATGTAGCACCTGTGTTGATGAGGCCGAAGGGCATTCTTTCATAGGCAAATGTACCCCATGGGGTTGTGAATGCCGTCTTGAATTGATCTTCTTCAGCTACTGCAATTTGATTGTAACCAGAAAAACCATCCAATAAGGACAACATCTCTGAACCGGTAACTGTCTGCAAGGTGTGCTCCATGATCGGCAAAGGAGAATTATCCTTGAGCGATGATTGATTTAGGTTCTTGAAATCAACGCAAATTCTGATTTCTCCGTTCTTCTTGCGCACAAGAACTATATTTGACACCCAGGTGGAGTGATGAATCGGAAAGATGATCTTTGCATTCACCATCTTCTGGATCTCCGCGTAGATGGTATCTTGAATCTGCGGATTGTAGTGTCATTGCTTTTGCCTGAAGGGATTTGCCTCAGGTTGAAGAGGAATTGTGTGAGACAATTCTCTGGGTGTAAAAACTTTCAAATCTGCATATGACCAGGCGAAGACATCTCGGTATTGCTTGAATAAAGAGATGAACCTCTCGCTTTCCTCTGCAGTACAACATGTGCCCAAATTAACAAGCCTAGGCTTGTCAACCATTCCAATATTGATTTGTTGATATTCTGCCGAAGTTCTTTCACTTGAATTTCTTTGATCTTTAATGTATCTGTCGTGCCTGTCAAAAATATTCTCCAAGGAAACCAAGCCCTTGGGAGTTTTATTTCGTTTCAACTGGATTATGCTGGAATCTGGTTCTTTTGGACTTTCTTTGTCTTCAACAAGCTTTGGCGTATCAGAGGCTTCTGTTACTGCTTCTCTATGAGTGAATGAACTGCCCTCAAAGAATAATTCTTTGAAATCATCTCCCATAACAAGAAACTCCTTAATGTGATCATCATCATTAAAGACCTACCAATTATCACAATTGTTAGGTACAGCTGGCCTGTATATTAACTCAATGGCAAATGCATTCTGATGAAAGTCGAAATGTGGCATGAAAAGGGAAGCTGATACCGTGAGGGCATTTGCTCTGCTATTTTCTAGACGTGGAATGTACTTGATATCAAATGCTTCGAACCAATCTATTGCATTCCACACCCTATTTCTATAATGTCGAAGACGATCTGCTTTCACTCTGAATTGATCTCTGACTTGCTTCACATCAAGCTCTGCGTCACCTTCAACCCTAAGATATTTAATACCCATGTCCTTTGCATTTCTGAGACCTAGTAAAAGCGCCTCATATTCCGCCGTGTTGTTTGTACATTCAAATTGCGAGCAGTATGCAAAAGGATATAACTGTCCTTTAGGAGAACTTATCACAACTCCCGCTCCCGAACCAGCAGTGGAACAACTACCATCGAACTGCAAAGTCCACAGTTTAGGATAATCTGCTGATTTGTCTATGGTACATGCGATCTCTTGACTTTCTTCAGGGATCTCTGATAGCATAGCGTAAGTACCAAGACCCATTTCTTGATATAGAACTTGAGCCTGAGGATCTTGAGACTTCACAACCGCAAATTGAGATTTGGGTTCTGGTTAAAGCTTGAAAGTTCTATTCTTTAATGGAATGTTCGCAGAAGACCAATCCATTTGAATCTCTCCACTGAGGTCCTTGCAAAAGCTTCTGCTTAATAGCATCCCGTAGCTTGCTGGAATGTCAGCTACTAGGATGGTCATCATGATTTTCTTTTTAGGACAGGCTGCCAACCTCACTTGAGCATCTTTTAATTGTCCGACCAATGGCACTGACTTGGACTCCAGTGAGTAACATTTGTCCCTTGTCTTGGTGCACGAAAGTCCTAGAGCGTTCATCACTTGTAGAGGCATGACGTTGCCTGAAGCTCCGGAATCGATGATACAATTGCTCAATTTGTAACCCCCTATATACAGAGAAATATAGAAGGGCTTAGGCTTGTCTTCCACCAGAACGGATGATTCGAGCAAAGTGGGCTGCTTGACAAGCCTTTCTTCACAAATTTGAGAAGTTGGTCCACTTGCTCTGGGTGAACTTGGAGATACGCTAACTGAGAAATCTGCACTTTGTTCTTCATCAAAGAGTACAATATCAAAATTTATTTAGGACGAATCTTCAGCAATTGCTTTGACGTTGTCTTGAGAAGACTTAACATTTGAAGTAGAAGCTACTTCTTTTCCTTTTCCTTTTTCTTTGTCTTTTGATACCTTCAGTCTTTCTTCTTCCTCTTCTTTGTGTGCCTTCAGATGTTGAGCTTTGGTGAAGACAGGAGTCGTATGATTCTCAGGATTTACTGCGAGAGAGGACTAACGAATATCTTCTTCTTGATCTTCAAAATCGGGTTCACTTTCAAAGTAGCTCGTTGCGGAGTCGCCATCGAAGTTGTCCGATTGAGGTACGACATGTAAAGAACCGGACCAAATTTTTTCAATTCTCAAATTACAATCAGCAATGCAACACACCCGTTAGGGTTAGATAAATCAAACCAGCAGTTACAATATAACTCTTTGCCAAGAATGCGCACTCAATCTCAACAAGAGAGAGGCTGTCATATGGCAAGAGGATCGTCAGTACAATAAATCAGAACTGCAACTGAAAGTAACTCAACACCAAGTATGTGCTACCCAAACCAAAATGGAATGAGGCGACCATATGGTGGAGATTTAAAGAAATACAAATGCAACTTCAAAATAAACTCAACACCCAGAATGTGCTTTCAAACCCAGAGTGGGAATGGAGCTACCATAGGGCAGAGATGGAAGATATTACAATGCAATTCAACTATAGATAGGCGGCAAGCCAGCCTCTTCCACTTATGCAGTGGGCAATTACCAAAACATAAAGAGCCAGAATGAAGAAATGCTGACAGTACTACTGTGCAGCTTACAATATGATGGAGAATGCCTGCAAAAACACGGATTAGATCTCTTCAATTTGCTGCAATGATAAGTATGTCCTCCACATGGTCTAATATGACTATTTAGCACTCTAGCCACACTAAAATGCAATTTTTCCAAGTCTGGTCTGACAGACCAGCAACATGAATGACTGAACCAGCACCCCTTAGACTCACTAAAATGCTCATATATCACTCAAAACAGACCCAAAAGACTTCAAATTTGATGCAATGGACCTATAAAAAGATGGCGCCTAGTTTAGTTATGAGAAAGGACAGCTAAAAGTGGCTATTAATTAATGGCACGGATCCCAAAGCACTCCAGAAAGGGCGCCCTACAAGGAATGACGAATTTGCTTTATAAAATCATAAACTTCGTATTAAAATCTGCAAATATTCATGAAGGGTCTCTTCCAACAGAGAAAACCAATGAGACAATACCCAGAACAACTCTTTTTGTATTTTTTGATTTATGAGTGAAACTATAGATTCAGCCTTGTTATCAGCAACTTCAGAAAATGACATAAAATGCAATAAACTGAACTACATAAGTAAACCCAAACTACAAATGCAAACCTCACTACAAAATGTCACTCAAACAAGCAAACCTCTCCACTAGGTGCTATCTCTCAAGCAC
Source organism: Sequoia sempervirens (assembly GCA_007258455.2). Taxonomy (NCBI): domain Eukaryota; kingdom Viridiplantae; phylum Streptophyta; class Pinopsida; order Cupressales; family Cupressaceae; genus Sequoia; species Sequoia sempervirens. The sequence continues at coordinate 130,798 of VDFB02260289.1, read as the reverse complement.
GAAGTCGAGCCAAGGCTAGGAGGCATTCATTCCTCGAAGCAATCCTGTTACCATTTCGGCAGCATAACAATATAGAAGTCATAAGATGTCCAAATGAAGACCCAAAGCTCCCTTTTATAATTTTGAGAGGACCCTCCGGAAGCTTCTAGAAAGAAACCCTAATTTTCAATTTTGTAACTGTCTTCTTTTCCCTCCAATTTGGGCGCCCCCTTTCATGAAGTTAATATTTCTTTATTTTAAAATCTTTTCCTTCATAAAAAGGCGTCCTTTTCTCCAAGTAATATTTTTTGACTTTAGAAATATAAAATATTTCCTTCATGAGACAATACCCCTCAAGGTCCCCTTCTTTAAAACAACTTAAAGTCATAATACTAGGACAAGGGGTTATTTTATAAAATAAAACATTATTGTCTTTTAAATACTTATTCCTCCAAAATGAACCCCTTACGCCAAAATTGAGAATTACCCAATGAACTGCCAGAAGAGGAAAGTTGACTGAGCTGGTGCTGACTGGACCACTGCCAAAAATAGAATTTACTAAAAATAGTAAATTCGGAAAGTTTCTCGGAATGCAATGCATGCGCCACCATTGCGAAGCTCTCTGAAAACCCAGAAGGAATCCATAATCCGAACACCCAAACTCCAACAAACAAAACCCTGAATCTTCAAGAGAACCCGCCAAACAGTTGAAAACCCTAATTCTGCCTCTGACTAGCTGACAGCACCCCGGGGATAGGCCATCAATCACTGAGAAGTGCAGTGCTAAAAACGGGGACATTACACGACAACATTCGAACTTGGAGTTGGTACGAAACTTGGTGCAGGTGCAGCTTCGGCGTATTGCATTATCTCGTTCATTCTGACATTTTCGGGGCAGGAGGTGCCAGTATGTTCAGTGGAATCATGAAAAGAGCAAAACACAACATTTTGTGTATTGTCAGCCGCTTACCTTGGTGGACGTGGTCCTCGTGGCCTATAATTATTGTAAGGCTGAAAGTTATTTCTCCTCGGTTGGTACGGCTGCTGAGGCTGATAAGGCTGTTGTGGTGCTTGATATGATTGTGGTGCAGGCAGAGCAGGTGGTGGTCCAACTTGAGCAAGAGGTGTCGGTTGGAGTGGCAATTGCCTCTTGAGAATAGTTACTTCATTGGCAACCCTTTGAAGTAACGGATCAGCAGAACTTTGAACCAAAGGCCTAATAGCATCTCCTTTGATCTTTCCTGAGGTGATGATGTTGTCTTCAATTTCTATTGCACCTTGTTGTGCTTCTCCCAGTTCCGTCTCGTGGGCCGATCTCAAGATAAAAGGCTATCTCTGATGGAAGTGCATTGACAAAACTGCTCAACAGGATCTTAGGCGATGGATTGAGTGTATATGAGAGATGAGTGACTAGGCGGTTAAACCTTGCCACAAACTCCCTCATTGGTTCATTATCCTCCTCCTTTGAATTTGAAAGTTGAGCGAATAACAGATGACTGTCCTCAGCTGGCTTGAACCTTGCAAGAAACTTTTCAGTCATGGTATTCCAGTTGTTTATGCAACTAGGCTCCAGATGATTAAACCATTCGGCAGCAGCTCCCGCGAGTGTCTCAACAAAGAGACGTACAACGATATCTTCATGAGCTACATGCAAAACAGCGCAAGCCGTTGAAAAGGCTGAAAGATGATCATCAGGATGTTGACTTCCATCACCTTGGAACCGTGGAAAGTGTTTTCTTGACCCCTTAGGGAATTCATAATTTGCTGCCAGGGCCAAAGGTCCGATATGATCACCCCAAGGCAGTGGGGGACCTCTTCTCCGATTGCGATTGCGGTTGTTGGGGTCATCGTTGTTGTTGTTGTCACCCATTGCTCGGGTTCTTCTTCCTCGAACACAGGTACGGTGTTGAACTCAGGAACTGTGTTGGATAACTCTCCAACTTCTGTAGGATGTGTGTGCGAAAGGAAAGGATCAACTTCTTCTTGGAAGAGTGGATTTGTTCTCGTTCTCCTCCTTGTATAGACTATGTATGCCAGGATTGTCTAGTCCCACGCGGGTGGTGGTAGGACAGGTCTTCTGGCTGCAATGTCGGCTTTCTCTTCCTCTTTGTCTAGAATAACAGCAGCGTTTCTCCACTGAGCAGGGGTCTCCTTCTTCTCAAAGATGAACCTCCTTAGGCTGCTGATGATGTCTACTTGCTCTCCTTCAATTATCTGGAAACGCGACTGGATAACTGGAGGTGTAAGATCAGGTTGTTCAACTGGAGCAGTAGGACGCTAGATAGTCATACCCGTGACATAAAGCCTAAGCTTTCTTTGTTGTTTAAAGCCTTGTGCCCAACGGTGGGCGCCAGAAAACTGTTGGCGTTTAAATTCGCACCTCTGGAATGCGTATTTGAAACGGACAGCTATGCACAGATAAACTGCTCTTCAAATTAGGAGGGGAAGCTCCCTCTTGCTGATGGTGTTTGAAAGAAAGTAAACTAAAACTAAGTTGCCTATCTTTTTGATCAGCGTAGAGCACAAGGTTTATTAAACACAAACGCCGCAGCTGAGATTTTCTGTTTTAAGACCTTCAACTACGACTAACTTAAACTAAAGACGTTTCTAACTTCTCAAGTAATAGCAGAGCAAGAGAAACTAGAAATGAACAAGGTAGATTTTCTGACAAATACTTCAATAAACTTTCTCTCAACCAACATCTACACACTTCAATGCAAGTTGAAATCAAGATCATAAAAGTAGAACATAAATAACGGAAATATGAGATTTTAGACCAAGGCAAAGGAGGCTCATGATTTTATTACTCAAATTTCTGGAACAAAACTCACTTCTAACATGCCTGGAACAAGGAATTGCAGCTAAAGAGGCTTGCAATCTTGCTCTTACAAAATAGAAACAACAATCACACTAACTCCTTGTTGGCTAAAGAGGCTCAACAATTTGCTTATCACAACACAATTGAACAACACTCAAATAACAAGTAGAAGGCACAATAGGCTCAGTGTTTTGTTATCACTAGCATGGTTAAAGAAACTAATGAGCAAAGGCTCTTATTTATAGAGAAGCAGAGGAGTAGGGAACCCTAAAATCTCCTTGCTTTCACAATCTAGGGCTTGCTTAGCAAGCAAGCTTTATTACTAAATCTAGAAAGGAGATAACACCTAACACCTAAGAAAGCAGAAAAAACGGGAAACGCCAACTATTACATTTTATCTTCTTTCTCTTCTCAAAGAATGGATAAGAATTATTCCAAGAATAGAAGGAAAGCGGGAAAGAAAGCTTCTAGAAGAAAGTTGCTTTAAAGCTCAATCACATCCGCTAGGAAGTTAGAAATTGTGTCTTGGTTTGGTGCATCAATGCCCTCAATAGCAAAACACCGCTTTTCTAGAATATCTTCACAGCATCTACAACAGACCTCAGGAAATCTTCGACCTCATTGGCCGCTTTCTCGAACTTTGTTGACATCATCGAAATATGACTTGGCAGAGTTTTATGTTTTTCTTTCATTCATTTCAGTAGAATCTTCTTGTTGTATTTTTCCTTATGCATTTCCCGTATCCTTTCACATTCGCCCTTTTGAGATAGTAACGCTTTGAGGCCATGGGGGAATGGTAAAACACTTTTCGATCATATCAGGCTTTAGACTGCAAATTAATCTGCCATTAGTTGACTGGATCTCCCTTGTAGCCGAGTTGTAATGTTTGATGCAAGCGATTACGAACTCAAGACTTTGAATTGATATAGGAATAGACGCTGCTGCGAGGAGTCCAGAATGTCCCAAGTTCCTGATTGCGGTGTTGGCTGCGCTCTCTAAAGCGTGTAATTCAAACACCAGCTTGGTGTGATGCAAGTCTGTCTTAGCTGTTTTGATGTAATCATGATAGAGGGCTGATTCAGTCTTGAAAACATTGGGAGTGTACTCCATTTCCGAAACCTTGAAGAATGACTATAAACTCGCCTATGTTCAGACAAGTTTTGAGCAACTTACTATTTTTAGAATGCTGATTTTCTTGCTCCAACGGACAAACTTTTGAAATTTTTTCTGAGATATGGGTTTTGCTTAGAATTTCGTTGCAAGACAACCCAGATCGTCCTTTTTCGAAAATTTTGAATTTTGCCTGAAAAAGTAGCAAACCCTAATTTCTTCAATTTTTCACGAAAAAAGCTGGCACCTGGGTTTTGTTCAGAATATGATTAGAAATGAACCCAGTTGATTAGATTTACAAAACACTGACGGCTGATCGAAAAAGCAGCCAACCCTAGGATTTGAAATTTTCTTGGAAAACGCTGTGATATGGGTTTTCTTCAGAAGACTGATTGGAGAAGACCCAGATGATTGAAAACTGAATGCACTGAGGATTTCACTGACATGCAAAATAAAAGCAGCTGCTGCAACTTGATGAAGTTCTTGAAAGTTTCTTCAGAAGAATAAAGTGAAAAGACCCAGATGATTGAAAATTCGAAAACCTTGGCCTTCTCTTTGAAAAGTTTGATCTTCTGGATGAAAAAACTTGAAAAAGCAAGGGTTGATGCTTGCTGATCTGAAAAATCTGATGAAAAACCAGCAAATATGAATTCTTGGATCATGAAAATTCTTCAAACTTGCTGCTCCAACTTTCTCCTCTGAATGCTACCTGCAAAAATAATAAAAATAACATGAAAGAGAGGTGTTAAATAGACTTAGGGTTTTGTTTTAGGTTTGCTTTCTTTTGCTTTTATTTTCAAAACCCTAAAATCTCAGCTTCATTGAATTTGGACGCCATCTTCCTTCTTGGAATTTTGAAACGTTTGAAAATCACGAAAAGTTTCGAAGGCATGAGAAGTTGGGCGCCCTTCTTCAACAGGGGCGCCCACTTCAAGCAGTGTTAGCCATTTTTCTGATATTTTCAACTTTTCACCATTTTGACCCCCTACTTCGCCTTCGATTTCCGGTTTGCAAATTGATTTGATGTGCGAGCTGAGGGATCCATTGCGGAGCTTGACTGACTCTGAGAAGAATGTTCTGGAGGCGTCTTTGGCTAAAAAATTCATCTTGACCCTTGAATTTACAGGAGCCTATTCCTTCCAGGGGCACCCATTTTGTTCAGAGTAAGCCATTTTTGTGATCTTCAAGTTTTTCCTTTTACTCCTCTTGCACAGATGATCTTGTCAAATCTGGTGATCCGGAGCTCGGATTGACCAACGACTGTGCTCTTTGTGTAGTTGATGAGATATTAAGAGGGGTCTTCTGGAAGGAGCTTTGTCAAATAATGAATTCTAAACCTTCAAAAGCTTGGGCGCCCATCTTGGCTGGGGGCTCCCATGTTTATCAGAGTTAGATTATTTTGCATTTTCCTTGTTTGCTTCTGAATCTCAGTTTTAAGCCCTCATCAAACCCTCTGTTCAGCTCCTTGTTTCTGGCGACTGCGATCTCTGATTGACGCGCTGGATATCTCGTTGGAGAGCCGGATCAATTGTGAAAAGATCATGTTAGAGCTTCATCTCCGAATTAATCTGTTTAGGCCCCTGAAAACTTGGGCGCCTTTTCTCTCTTGGGGCGCCCAAACCACCCAGACTTAGTCATTTTCATTTGACTTTCCCTTCAAGTTTGAAACCTTCATTCTGTACCATTGACTTTGATCTAAATTTTCCAAAAGATGGCCAGTCGAGTGATCTGACGGGGACAGGTGTAATGTCCCCTTCTCGAGCATGATCTTTTCAGTTGACCGTTGGCCTATTCTGGAGATCCGTAGGCTACTCGGAAGTTGAAATTAGGGTTTCCTGTTTTGGTGGTTGTTGTCGCTCGAGTCTTGGTGTTTGGTTTGCGGATTCTTTCTGGGTTTTCAGAGAGCTTCGCAGTGGTGTGTCTGGCTTTGTGTTCCGAGCACTTTATGAAATTTACTATTTTTAGTAAATTCTATTTTTGGCAGTTGACAGGTTGGTCCCGGTTCAGTTGGCTTCCCTCAGTTGTCAGTTCAGTTGGAATTGCTCAATTTGGCCTTGGGGAGCGTTTGGAGAGATAAGTCAAGTTGATTTAAAAATGTTATATCTTTAATGTTATATTTTGATATTGTGACCCCTTGGCCTAGTGAAACAACTTTATGTTGTTTTAAAAAGGGGGACTTTGAGGGGTGGCGCCTCATGGAGATAATTTAATATTTTCTAAGGGTAAAAAATAATGCTTGAAAAGGGACGCCTATCTTGTTTTGGAGATTATTTTTAAATTAAAAGTCAAATTTGCCTTGAAGAAAAGGATGCCATCTTTTGGAGGGAAAGGGAGTTATTTCAAACGTGAAAATTAGGGTTTCTGGAAGTTTCTGGAGGGCCCTCACAAAATTATAAAAGGAAGCCTTTGATCCTCATTTGGACATCTGATATCTTGAGTAATGTTATGCTGCCGAATTGGTGCTGGACTGCTTCGAGGAATGAATGCCTCCTAGTATTGGCTCGACTTCGTGCTTGAGAGATAGCACCTAGTGGAGAGGTTTGCTGATTATTGAGTGGATTCTGTAGTGAGTTTTGCATTTTAGATGTTGTGATGCATTGTAATTCAGTTATTTGCAAAATTAATCAAAAATCTGGAGTTGCTGGAGTGTGTTGCAGATTGAAGTTTTGACTCATAACTCCTTGTGTGATTTTATTTTGGTTCTGGGTAGTTTACCCATGCATTTGCTAGTTAAGGGCGCCTCTTTATGAGAAGTTTGGGAATTTTTAATGAAGTCTTTTATTTTATAGAGCAAAATCGCCCTTCCCTTGCAACCATACCATTCTGTACTTGCATTGGGGTTCGTGCAAAAATAAACACAGCAGATTGGAGTCATTTCATGGTTCTTAGTTGGGCGCCATCATGTTAGGAAGACAATGCACTTGGTTTGAGGTCGTTTGGTTGAGATTTGTTGTGAGCATTTCATTAGGATTTTGTGTTGCTGGTTAAAAGTTTCATTCCTTGGTTCAGTCATATTAGTTTGCATTTAGGCTGTCATTTGAGTTGGGTTGGTGTTAGGAAGTCATGATAGGCATTGTGGAAGACACATTTACTATTGCACAATTTGAAGAGCTCTAATCCTTGATCTTGCAAGCATTCTACATCTCATTGTAAGCTGAACAGTAGTACTGTCAGCATTTTTCTTATTCTTGCTATTCATACTTTGTATTGCCCACTGAATAAGTGGAAGAGGCTGGCTTGACGCCTATTTACTTTGAGTTGCATTGTAGTTTTAATATCTCCGCCATATGGTCGCCTCATTTCCATTCTGGATTGGGTAGCACATACTTGGTGTTGAGTTACTTTCAGCAGTATTAGTAATAGGGATCCTTTGACCATATGATCGTCCACCTTGGACACATTCTTGGTTAGAGTTGCTTGTTCAGAATTGCATAAGATCCTTTGACCATATGCTCACACCTTGCCCAACTCGGGATCCTGGTGTACATTCTTGGTTAGAGTTCATTTCGCATCGTTTGGGTTTTCCTCTAACCTTAACGGGTGCATGTTGTGTAATTGCAAAAAAAGAAAAAAAATTGGTTTGGTATCTTTCAACAGGCGTGTCGATGCCGGCTGAATACTGAAGAGATTGAGCACTTTAACAAACCCTAGCTGCAGGATCAGGTGCTTCAAAAACCTGGGCGCCCTTCTTCACCAGGGGCGCCCAAAGTTACCAGACTTAGTCAATTTTTTGACAATTTTCATGTTCTTCATTTTGACGCCTGTTTGGAACCTCCCTGTTCAGCTTCGAATCCCGGATGATGGGATAATCTGATGACTGCACCGTTGGACTCGTTGCGGAGCTGGCAGAGAACTGAACAACTTTGGTTGGAGGCATAAACCCTAATTTCATCTTTTAGTGCCTTGAAAAGGTGGGCGCCTTTTCTCACTTGGGGCGCCCAAGTCTGGCAGTGTTAGAAATTTTTCATCATTTTTCATCTTTTTCTTCGTTCTTCGTGCTGGCTCACCAACTTGCCTTCTGTTGAATGCTTTGAATGTTGAATCTGACGCCTGGCAGTCGGCTGACCTCCATTGATGACTTTGTTGTGACCTTTTCACACATCGCCCCATTCAAAATGGGGACCCCTAATTTTTGCTCCATTCTGGTCTTTTTGGCTTTGGTTTTTGTCTCTCTCTCTCTCTCTGTCTGTCTCTTTTCTGGTGTCTGCCTTTCCGGGGACGTTCCCATCTGTGAGCTTAAACGTGAAATTTGGCCGAGTCTGAAAATTAGGCTTTCCATCTTTCTTGTCAGTCTGAGGTCAAGCAAAGTGAATGAATTGAAAATAGAGACTAACGTTGCTGTCAGTGTGCTTCCAGCAGGCTCTCAGCAAATTTTCATCAAATTTCGGCTACTTACTATTTTTAGTAAGTGTGCGATTCGGAGCAGTTTCTCAACACTTTCGAAGTTTTAATAGTCACACTGCATTCAGAACACATCAACTTGCTCGTGTGCAAAATTTGAGCTAAAACAGACAACTTGCTATTTTTAGCAGTCCGGCTTCCGGAGCCGATTCCAGGGCTTGTATGCAGAATTTTTCAACGCATGTCTGGAGATTCCTTCTGGGTTTTCAAAGACCTTCGCGACAATATAACATGCAAAATGAGATGACAACTTTCAGAGTTCAGCCTTCAGAGGCTATTTTTAGGGTTTGCATGTCAGGGTTTTCTTTGCATGTCTGCATATTCCTTATGGGTTTTTCGAGAGCTTCGCAGTGATGTGACATGCAAACGGAGATGGTCACTCATTTAGGAACTTACTATTTTTAGCAGGTGCATCCCAACAGCTGCCTCCCAGCACTTTAGAATCACGAGTTGATCGCAATGCAACAGAAACGAGAACAAATGGAGATCGTTTGATATGCATGCAAGATGAATTAGGGTTTCCAGCTTCGGGGCCCGAAAGGAGGGGTAAAAAGTCAGAATTTTCAAAAACCAGTGTATACCACCGCAATCGGCGTCTTCCAAGCTATTTGCTGATAAAATTTGAGGGCAAACGGAGCACTTACTATTTATAGTAAGTCATTTTGGAAACAGGCTAAAAATAGCAAGTCAGCAGCATGCGTCGGTGTCAGCAGGCCGGTCACGTGGTGAGGAGCATGTCATTCGAATTTCAAATCAAACGGTGTTGTGGAGGTATCAAAAGCAGGCAGTTACTATAAATAGCAAGCCACCTTCAGAAATGGGCTAAAAGTAGCAGGCCAACCCGAAGTAGCAGTGTCAACAGGTTGATGAAGTCGTGAAGATCCAGCGTTCAAAATTTCAAATCATTCTGAGCTTCGGAGATGCAAGAATTGAAGGACTTACTATAAATAGCAGGCGTGCAGGAACCGGCGAGGACAAGAAAAAAATGGCTAAGTGTTGATGTAATCCACCTCCACCTTGAAAATGCGCCCATCTTAGCCTTGAGGTGTCTAAAAAATTTCTAAGTCAGGAGTTCATCCTTCACCCATGGCCAAATGCGCCTTGCTTGATGAAGAAGCATAAAATTTTTCTAAGTATAAAACTTCATCCACCTCACCTGGCTATATGCGCCCACTCTAGGAAGATGTCCAAGAAAATTTCTAAGGCAATAACTCATCCTCCACCACCCTCCATTTGCACCCATCCTTCATCAAGTAGGAAATGCGCCCAAGAAAGTCAAGGAGGTCAACAAAGTTCGTCCATCACCTATAGCAAAATGCGCCCATCCAAGGTGGTGAAAGTTAAATTTTTTTTTCTAAGGCACAAACTTCATCCTGCTCCCTAGCCTAAATGCGCCCAGCTCAAGGTAGTGGCATGCAAAAATTTCTAAGTATGAAATGCTTATTCTCCTCCTATGGCAAAATGCGCCCATCTTGAAAGGAAGTCAAAGATTCAAAGAAGAAGTCAAAACACGTTGGAAGCTTCATCCTTCACCCATGGCAAAATGCGCCCAAATGAGGCCATGTGAGGACAAAAACAAGGAAGTCAAAGAGTCATATGTTAGGCGTTGGAAATTTAAAATCCCTCTCCCCCTCCTATATGCGCCCATCCTTCATGCATGGCAAAATGCGCCCAAATGAGGCCATGTGAGGACAAAAGAAAGGAAGCTCAAGGGTCACAAGAAGGCGTGGTAAAAGTTTTATCCCTCACACCTTGCTAAATGCGCTCAAGCTAGTCAACAAGTCAACAAGCTTTCATCCTCCTCCTAGGCTCAAATGCGCCCAAGAGAGGGCATGTGAAGACAAAATAAGGAAGCCCAAGGGTCATCCTTCACACATGCTAATATGCGCCCAAGATTGAAGTGGGTAAAGGGTGAATAAAATATGCTAGACGTGTTGAATATTCACCTTCAATTGTGATATGCACTCAAAGTTGATAAGGGTGATGAGTATAATATGTTGGGCGTTGGGAATATTAAGGTGGTGAAAACAAAGAATTGCCTAGGCGTTGGAAATTTAATGAGAAATAAGGCATGTTAAGTATGATGTGCTTTCAAGGAAGATTTTCTAAGTGAAGTTGATGATTTTTTTTTCTCACCAAGGCAAAATCTTCAAAATACTAAATGATTTAAATTTTTTTCTAAGGCAAAGTATTTTCTTCCTCTAGAAAATATGCCTACACATGAAGGTGATGAATTTTTTTCTTGGAGCACGGATGAATTTTCTAGTGACGGAGTCAAAAGATGCTGGCATTGCAGGATGGATTTAAAAATTTCTCAAGTCAGAGCAACAGGATGTTCACAGAGATGAAGAACGGATTTAAATTGATTGAATAATATTTTTCTAAGGTTCAAAATTTTAAAATTTAAATGAACCCGTTCGTTGTGTACTCATGGATTCATCACGTTTTCGAGAAAATTTTCTTTTGGGTACTGATGATCTTCGATGAGAAATGGATTTCCATGTCTTCTGCACTTCGCCAACGCTTTTTGGGTAAAGAATTTAATCGGCACTGGAATTGTGAAATTTTCCTAAGGAAAATTTTAAAGTTTTCTAAGGAAAATTTGAATAAAATGGTTTTTGAAAGGAAAATGCTTCAAACGATGAATTCAAAATGAATTGCCTAGATGATTTTGATCAAGTTCTCCAAAGATGAATTTTCCAGAGCTGAAGAGAAATAAAATTTGAATTCAAGTGACAGAGCTCCGACTGGTGAATTAAAAGATGAATTTAAATTAAACATTTTTGAAAGTGAATTAAGACATGCTAGTCAAAGTTGAACTTCTAGAAGATTGAGATTCTCAACGTTGAAAGACAAGTGTCAAAAATGCCAGAGGAGGCAAATTCGAATGAAGTAGTGGAGATTTAATTCACTGGCTAAACTTAGCCTTCTTCTAGAATTCGAATTTCCTATAAGTGCTGAAGGTTATTCACTTCTTTTTCACAGCTGAAGAGAGTTCGATTTGCTCTGAGTCCAGTGTTGAGTTTGTTGTTGAGGCTGAAGTTCGAAACTTGTTGAATAGGAACTTGCTGAAGGCTGAAACTTGTGAGTTGCTGAAGCTCGATTTTGTTGCTGAAGTTTGAAGTTGCAATGCAAGTGAGAAATTCGATTTGAAAAGAAGAAGGTTGCTGAAGTTCAAATCTGAAGTTACTGAAGTTCGAATTTCAAAGAGTGCAGTTGCTGAATCTAAGGAAGTGCGCACTTGCTAAGTTATTTGAGGTTGGAGAAGTGCGAATTTACAAGAGTTTAACTGCTGATTGAAGTTATTGCAGCCAACTTAGAAAAATCTGCTAAGAGTGTGAAGTTGCTGAGTTTACTTGCCAGAGCTTACTAAGTGATTGATAATTCGAAGTCTGTTGGAGAAGAAGTTGAGGTTTGCAAATGAGAAATAATATTGCAACTTCTTGAAGTCGACTGGCAGCCCTGTAAAGCATTTTATTTATTTTTCTAAGTTAATTTGCTAATGGATGTTTATTGTTTTGCAGATGGCTGAGGCAAGGACAACTGGCATGGACAACAATGGTGCATCCAGGCAAGCTGTTATAAAGAAGCTGAGCAAGCCTTTCATGCCAGAATCAAAGTTTACTTCGAAGTTGGGCAAGCTGGCGGATACAAATTTGGGCCCTGTCAACTTGGAGACTTTCAAGAATCGGATGCTGGGGATTGGTAATCATCAGCCTTCGACCACTTCACACAACATCATTCGAAGTGGGTTATATGCAGCTGCGGGTTTCCCACCAGCCATTCAGTGTTCGGAGCTAATGATGGAGTGCGCCAACTGCTACGAGAAGGATCACAGGTCAATCATGTCACCAGATGGACAAGTGCTCGCCAACCTCACTCCTGCTGCCATTGGTGAAGCTTTTGGAATCCCAGTGCATAGAAACATGATTTACAAATCAAGGGAGCGAGCTGAGCGAATGTATGCTTCTGCATTCGAGAGATGCACAGAGACAATCAATACTCACTGGATGAGCAACCCCAGGCCCTCTCGTACGAGGCTGCCAAGACAAATCATAGCAGATGACTTGAAGTAGGAGTATTGTGATCTTATCATGATGCTGAGTCGAGTTGGAGGTTGCCCGCAATTGTTTATTTTTGAGCCGTGGATGTTCTATTACATCAACCTCGTGCTGGAAGGAAAGGATTACGTCAACTGGGCTGAAACGATCAGTGACAATTTTCACGAGCAGCTCCTGAGCCTAAGAAGAACGGAGACATTTTATATGGGCTCTTACATTGTTTACATGCTGGCCCATATGACGAAGTATAGAGGAATTTCATACAAGGAGCCTGTTGGTTGTGGCTCTCATCAGTTTAAAATTCACGAGGCTTGTCCGCAGTTGCACTTGACAAGTACCACTCATTACAAGCGTGCCAATGACGCCTTCACCATGCACATCACGAGAACACTTCAGGAGCGGATACATCACAGGATCTCGAGGGAAGCCTAGGAATTGATTGAGAGGTATGGGTGCTGGTTTATACAATTTCCGAAGTTTTCTTACATAAGGCTGCAAGGATTTTCTTCATACCCATATAGGCTGCCTAAGTACCCAACCAACATAATATTGATGTTAGAGATATCTAGGCAATTGGTTGCCTATGATAAGATTCAGAAGAAAAAGAAGGGAGGTGTGGACTTCCCAATTGTCATGGGCAATTCCGATGAAGTGTGTCCTTCATTACAGGCAGCTAGAGAAGCCGAGAGCGAGCTTCAGTTTTATCACTTTTCCTATCACACCAGCATACAGCACTATGATCCACATAACATCAAATGGGTACTGTCAGAAGAGTTTAAACACAAGGCAAACATTGAGGATTATTGGGCTAATGCATTAAACGAAGTAGAAGTCAGGAAGAGAATGTTCTCTAGGTTGCCAATAGGCGTGATCAGGGAGTGTGAAGTCATTCCGGTACCAGACCAGGTGGATGAGGACATGAACGTCGTCCATCCAGATTATGAAGCAGTGAGAAATACTCCACTTCCACTCCCGGATTGGTCAGATCCAGAGATTGCAGATTTGGACACACTTTGCATTCCAGTCTTGACATTTACTAGAGTGTGGGTTGATAGATGTGTGAGCAGGTTGAAGGGTAGGTCGATTGCTTTGACTTACAATTTGATGGGAGATCACAGGACACCCACCACCAACAGGAAGAAACAAATCACACGAGGTCCGGAATCTAGAAGGAAAGAGCCAGTTCGGCAGGAGCCTGTTCAGCCGGAGCCTCCAAGAGTTGTAGTTGAATCACCCACACCATTGGAGACACGTTCTCCAAGCATACAGGAGGTTTCTTTATTTGCTGATCAAAGAAATGCACTGAATCAGGTGCAAGCGGTACAAGAAGATAATCAGCCACCACAGAGAGAGTCAGTTGGCCAGAACGTCAACGCACCTACTAGAGATGATCCGTAGACCGATGAGGGGACTGCTACTGACCCTCAGTTTCAGCATGAGCTAGAGACGGCTTTAGACGATGATGATATAGTTTCAAGAGATACTCAGCCACTTGAGGCCGATGAGCCTCACCAGAATGATATAGAAGTTGAACAAGTCTGTGAAGTAGAGGCACAAGAACAACAGCCATTTGATATACAGTATACAGTACTTGATTGGCTCAGAGATAGGATGAGAAGAAGTCCCAGTGAAGAAATTGATCCAGCAGTTGAGATGGAAGAGTTTTTGAACAGGATCAGCGCGCCTCCACAAAAGAAGAGAGCACGAAAGTTTTCAAAGATATCCACCGATGAGGATGGCTCTCGCACCCTTCACATGGCAGTGCCACAGGTTGATTGTGACCGAGATGAAGCAGTACCCGAGAACTATGTGGTCACAACTTTGGAGTTAGGACGTCCCATAGGTGCACAGATTGTAGAGGAGTGTGATAACTCCTACCTCGCCCTTAAGGATAGACTATTTAGAAAGGAAGGAAAGTACAAGAAGTTGAAAAGAGAGCATAAGGCTTTGATAGGATATGTGCAGTAGTTGTCTCGTCCTTTTGGGCAAGAGATTCCAGCGATAGAGCTTCCAGGTGAGATACCTAGAGAGTCGATTAGTGGCATGTTGGAGTTAGGGAAGATGACACATGAGGCAGATAAATGGGTCACGGGAGTTCGTGCTGAGACAGAAAAGTTTATGGAGGACCTTGCTCTTGCTTTTCAGCAGGCTTCTAGTATTTTGGCACGAATGGAGGCAGTTGATCAGGCCTGGGGAGATGCTTCTGTTTATCAGAGCAAGGTTATTCAGTGTCTTGAGGCATTGAGACATGTTCCTTTGCGGTTGCTGATTGATGGAGGGGTTATTCAGGAGAATGACAGGTATGACTTTTCTAGATGGTATTCTTCAGCAATCACGGGACGTGGTTTCTTTGACGCAGCACAGGCGGATTCAACTAGAGTACGGAAGGCTATGGCCAATATCATTGATGGAGTCCAGAATACTTTCGAGGCCATATTTGCTAGGCGGTTGAATCTGGGTGAGGTGACTGCTGATAATTTGAGGGGTAGGCTGGTGCTTTTCTTTTCAGAGGTGAAGACCTTCGTACAAGATGACTTTGAGAACACTTCCACTTTCTCCAGCTTGATCCAGAGCACGCAGGATTCCTTAGTTGCTTGGAGAAAATCTTGTGCACGGCATGAACCGTCAGTCACGGTGTTAGAGTTCCAGCTTGATTGCATTCCACCCATTTCGGTTCAGGAGGTTGAGGCTGTACTTGGCAGGTTCATTGAGTTTGCAGCCAGAGAGAAGGAGAATGGGAATGCACTAGTGAGGATGATCTTCTAGAAGACTGATTGTGGGCATTAATTGCCTTTACCATTTTGGGAGTGAGTGGGAATCTTTGATTCATTTAATGTACCACTCCCCATTCTGGCAGTTTTTAGGGTTAGGGCTGAGGTGGCTTAATCTTAGCCACTCTTTTGATTGTAATTTGAGCCGTCCATTGGACTAGGCCATCTATAAAAGGGGGAGTCCCCCTCATTTGTAATTCATTAGAAATTAGAAGTAGAGATTAGAGATTAGAATTGAGATTTGAAGAGACACTAGAGAGTAGGCATTTTGATAGCATAGTGTGGAGAAGAAGGAAAGTTTTCCCTTTGAAAACTTTTGTAGAGATTGTTGTGTAAAACTTTCATGATAATAGATCTTTTTATTGATGGTGGAATTCATTTTTGTCATGGATAGCTAGCAAGGTCTCTTCATCCTTTCGGATCCAAGTAGCATAAAGTAGCATAATTTTCATTTCATGCAAGTAGTTTACTTTGGATGTGTGGTGTTTTATTGAGGTAGCTTCATTTCATTCCATACCACTAGCAACTTGTTGATGACAAGTTCGCCTTGCGTGGTCGACTGGAAATTATCTTGAGTTTAACTTCGATTGTGATTTGTATACTTATATGCATCGTCCTGATGGTATATGTATGCTAAATTGTAATCTGAATATCTTCTGCTATCCCTTTGAAGATTGCACCAATTTTGCTGAAGCTGTCCGACGTGAGGCTAGGTGAAATTCGGTCGAAGTCTGCTGAAATCGAGCTCGACATATCTTGCACTTAGGATAGAATTTAGAACCACCTCTCCCTTATACTCATTTATTTTCAGTCTATTTCTGGTTAGCTTTAGGAAAACGCACCTTACTGCCAAATCTTATGTGCAAAATCCCCTTCCAATCATCCATTTACTGTTAACTGCAAGTATTTTGAACAATTGTGTAAGTCCCCTCGTGAAAACAGCAATTCACATCAAACCAACTGAGGGTATTCTAAGTATTTCGGAACCTTGGAGTTGAACGTGCGAACTTTCTTGCAATCTTAGTGCACGAAATACTTTGATCAAGAGAGAATGGAGTAGCCCTCAGACAACTTTGTTCTGCTGATTGGTGCGGTCATAAAAATCACATCAACAGACTTCAGAACTCCTGATATGCTTTTGAAAAAGCAGAATAGACCCACTAGGGCAAAACTAATCTTTTTTGAGATTCTGACTGCACCAGCCTGATATGGACGTGTTTTGAGCCAATCAAAATCAGTTTGAACCCTAACAGATCGACTTTCTATTTTTAGAAAGTTTTTCCAGTATCCATTTCCAAAGAAACCCAGAAAAATCCAGAAAACGTTACTAATTTTAGAAAATTTCTAAAAATAGCAATTTTCCTAAAATTTAGGGATGAAAAACTGAGATCTGGGTTTTGTAGTTTAAGCTGCTCTGAGCAGACCCAGATCGTCAGAATTTGAAAATTTTGCATTTTAACCCCTCATGCAAGACATGCACACCCAAATTTTGACCTTTTTGACTGATTTAACAAGACTTTTACTCATTTCTTCAAAATATCTAAGTGTAACAATAATTTTAATTTTGGGGTACAACAAAGTAGTAGATTTATTCCAAAGTATTCTTGAAATTCGAAATGTTATTGTATCAGGGGAGAATGAGATGGTGCATGCTACAACCCAATTAGAATCTGGTGAGAATGAAGAACCAATAACCAAACCTCCACTATCAGGCGACCAAGTGATTGATCCAATGTTACTGACAGTTAACACGACAAAGAAATCAACAATGGTGAATATGGAGATCCTTGGAAGGAATCTCACCAATACAATTGTTGATGGCAAGTCTAGTGTGAATGTACTTCCAAAGACACTTGGAGAAGTCTTGGCAAGCTGACCATTTGGCCACCAATTTTTCAACTGGTGGGGCCAGATCAACAAGGTATTAAGGTACCTAGAGTTTTAATGGGACAAAAGGTAATTATTAGTATCCAAGCATTTTTGTTGAAATTTGTGGTCATTTCATTAAGGAAGAAAGCGTACAACACATTGTTAGGTTGGGGTTGGATGATGGCAATGAAAGCCAATCACAATTGGAAAAAGAATACAATCTCCATTGAGAACAAGGGTCAAAAATATGTAATTGATTTAGAGAACCAAGTTGTGAGGAAGTAGCCTCCTTGGGTTCATCAAATTTGGACTCCAAAGAAGAATGGATAGAGAAATGTGACTTGGGTTTGATAGAACCAAATGACAAAGGGATTGTAGAATTACAGTCATGCTCAGAGGGTGAAACAAATTCTCTCCATTGCGTATTTCACTGGCAAATGGAGAACTATAAGATATTTCTGTTGACTTGTAATTTTCTTGAAGCTATGACTCTTAGTGAAGAGCAACCGATGAAAAATGATTTTGAAAAGTTGGATAGTTTATGTGTGCGGGATGCTATCCATGGCTGGCAAAAGATGATAGTTGCAATAGGTTTATCCGACTTTGTAGAAGAATGCACAATTATTAATGGTACGTCTCAGAGTACTAAGAGCAAAATATTTAAATTTGGAGCGTACAAATACTGGTCAAGACAAATCAACATCATAGAAAATTTAGAGAAAAATAATTTTTTTTTAGAAAATAAGAAAAGATTGGAATAGAAAAGGTGAAAAAATATGATATTGAAAAATTAAAAAATGGAAAAGGTACAAATTACGGGTTCAATTAAGAAAGGGAAGAAAAATCATCGTATGGAAAAATGAAGTATACTCAACAAAGGGAATAATGCACCAAACCATACGGCCTAAGTTTCATTTATCTCTCAACCACATAGTACAACCTAGGTTCAATATACGACAACCTTAAACAAAGGATTCACTCACTATATGGCCAACCCTTACTATTTACATCATACAACAAGGACATTCATTTATTAGGCGCATGAGTTCACCAAATTGTAGTGTACGACAAGTGTGGTATTCACACTTCAACGTACGATGTCCACATATTATACGACATCCAAGACTCAGAGGACAATCGCATCTTCAATACATAGTACGATTAATACAAATTGTACGACAAACTCAGGCACATCTTCAACGTGTTGTATGACACATTCAGAAACACTGTGTGACCATTCATAAGGGACCACATATGAGCTCCATCAAATTGCATAGTACGAACATCATCAAATCACAACATATGAAAACTTTAGTATAGGCAATGGCATTCACTCTTCTTCATATTGTACTTCATTACTAGTGAATCAATCATCCTCTGCATTGTATGACGACTTTGTGCAAGGTCATCGACAAATGGAACAAAGCAGACTGTATGACTTGAGTGTAGTGTATGATTCATTCTCCACTCTATCGTACAAACACTCAACATACGAACTTCACCACTTGCCATCATCGTACGACTAGTTCACAACATCACTTGCATCATACAACTAGTTCATAGCATCCCTTGCATCGTACGCCAATCTCCAGAAAACATAGTATGGCCTCAATCCAGTTTTGGTGTTCATTGTAATATTTCGCATTGCACAGTCTTCAGGTCAGAAATTCTCTATTGTATGGCCATAAACCATCATACGACAACTTCCTTCCCTAGTTGCCATCAGACTTTGGTTAAACACTCGAAAATCTCTATTTTTTGGCTTTGTCAGCATTGGTTTTTGCCTCTTAAAAAATCATGAAAATGATGTGCGCCATGAAGTTCTGTTTGGTTTTGAATGTCTTAAATTAGGCTTGGTGGTGGAGGCTCCACCCCTCAACTCTACTGGGGGCGCTTCCACCAGACCACTGCAAGGGGTGTTGGCCCTTAACCTTGCTAGGGGCGTTGCTCCTAGAGTCTCATTGCACTCATTTGAATTGCCAAGTACACTCCAAGTCCGTGCTTGCAAAGTACACTTCTAAGTTTGTTTATAGGTCCTTGTCTACAATATCGTTATCAGTTTGGCAAGTCTTCCCTAATGTTACTTGATGTTTATTGGTCGTTTGAAAGATGATTTTTCTTTTGGGGGGATGATGTAGATAGTGTACAATGTCCATTATTGTGTTTCAATAATATTGGTTATCCAAATTTGTATTAATTGTTTGTATTATTGTTGTTGGCTTCGGGTAGAAATAAGCATTGGTTGCTTGACTGTTGTGTTCTTCTTGGCAACCGTCGGGTCCTTTAAATAGATTGTGTATCATCAAGGCAAGGGGAATATGATCTAGTTGATCAACTCTGATCCTTGGCTGACCATCTTTGGTCTTCTTCTGTAATAATTTCATGTGCAAATAAAGATATATTTAACTCATGTATCTGGTATGCATTGTCATCTCTATTATTAATTCATGTATTTATTTTATCAGATAGAGCAGTAAACAATGGCCATCATGACTTTACAGATAACTATAGTAAAAGAAAATATTTTTGAATATAAATGCTTCTTTGATAAATGGTTTAGGCCACATATCCAAATAAAATCTGTTTGGTGTGTCCTCAATTAAAAGGTATATCAAGTCAATTTCTTTTCCATGGGAAACCAAATTGCCATCATGATGATGAACAAAAGGTGCTATGAAATTATTCCCAGAGTCATAAATATTGATCATGAGTACTACAAATGTAAATGCTTACAAGTAATTACAACCTGACTAAAATGATACAATAGGAAAGTGAACAAGAAATTGAAGGATATGAACATAGCCTCTTTGAAGTCACCCTCATCTTCTTGCAAGTTCTAAGAGGCTGCTAAAATGAACACACCACATACTATCAACTTGGAGGAAGAAATAGTTGCACCCATTGATAGTGATGATGTGCTGGTTCAGCCCAGAAATCAGGCTTCCACATCCAGCCCAGCTAGGCAAGTTCAATGGTGAAGTGCTTAGATACTTTATTTGCCCACTCTTTTTTTTTTCTATTATTAATACTGGTAGCTCTACTTTTTCCCCTTTGCCAACTATATATGTCCTGGAAACTTTTTCAAGGGTTTCCATCAAATTCACATTCTACACTATCTCCAAATAGGCCTGCCTCGCACATCCTTACTTCACAGGAGTTGGGTTTTATTCTCTCCTTGTCTAGTGCTGATCATACCCCATCTTGCTCTTTGTATGGCTTGGTGATGAACCACTCAAGGAAGGGGATGCAGGAGCATTCCTAGCCTAAAGCAATCCTATAATGCAAAAGACATTTTCTTTTAACGTTTGTTTGTTCTTCAGGTATTTTGAGTGTTTACTAATTGTTTCCCAGAAAAATGAGGTAGGTTTGCAGCACTGCATTCCACCATGTTTGTTCTTTCTTTCAGACAAGCTTCATATCTATCACCACAGGCACAAACAAACATTCAACCAGTTTGTAGCAACTAGTTTTGAGTATCTTGAGTTCCAGTTTGGAACATAAGCACTAATAAGCATTATACATGTTCTATTAAAATTTCATGAAGAAGTGATCACTGCATCCATGTTTTCCATCTTGAGGACCTAAACTGGTCAGGCAGTATATAACAAAACTGTTTTTCACTTGTGGCAAACTTTTGGATCTCGCTTCAATTCTGAAAGATTCTTAATTTGAAAGTGAGTGCTAAGAGGGGTCATGTACGACATGCATTGCATGTGATGGCTCCTAGCTCGAAGTGCATTGGTCAAGGTGAATCAACATGCTACTGTTAAACCTTCATGCTACATAGGGTGATATACCCAATTATAGAGTCAATTGATGTTTAGAATATTTAGTATTGGGACTATTGATCCTTGTCACATTTCCCTAATTTTGTCTAATACATTTCTATGAGGCATATATCATTTTACATCTGCCTATATGAAAGAGAGTCCAAAATCATTTGACTGGAATCAACAAAGCAAGGACAGAGGCACACAGTGACACATAACAAATATCATTAGAGTGCATAACAGAAGATTAGGCTGAGGAGCAACACATGAGATATTATTTTGTAAGTAAGAGAAAATTCTAGTTTTGAGTTTTAAGTGAGCTTATTGATCTGTTTTGCAATCAAATCGCCAAGGCTTAGCATGTTGCAAGCTCATTGAAGCTTTTTTGTAATTGTTATTTTTCTGTGTCAATCATTCACACTTGGCCATAAATTCTGCTTTACATTCTGTTTTGAAAGTTACATAATTGTTGAATGTTGTGAATTTTAAGTACTGCTGCATGGTTTGTCAGTCCTTAAATAGATCCACTGTAATATGTGTCAGAAGGGGAATTCCAGTTGGATTTTTTTCAGTCTTTCCCCAATTTCCTTTCCGAAGGGCAAAGCCACCAAAAAAAAACCTCCATTCACACAGTACTTCACAATATTAATAGTTTTCTTCAATATTTGGCTCAGAAAATAGAAGACAAAGGTGCTGAGCTTGTTTTTTTCCTAGAAATGTATCTCACATCTTGCCTCTTATGTCCAGTACCAAAAGGAAAATCAGACAATTCTGGAGGAATGTCCCACAAATTAGACGTAATGTGACAATTTTCTCATATAGAATTTTCTTAGCCTCTACAGTTTTATGAGGCCTTTGAACATGTTTCAACAACCATCATAATAATTAGGTTATACTAAACCAAAATGCAAGAAGGACCAACCCATCCAAAGCTGGAATTCAATATTCAAAAAGAGGGATCACAGTATTTACTAATGCAAGGAGACCGATTAAAGTAATGTTTTATCTTGTAATGGTCAATTAGCTTTTAGGATAGGCTTTAGGAATCTTCTTTAATAAAGTCATGTTGACTTTATATATTTTTCCTATGAGTTGTCATCCTTATCCTTTGTGGATAAGATATTTGTCATCCTTATCCTCTGTGGATAAGATATTTGTAATCCTATATAAGGATGCTTTTGCTCCTTATTTGTTAATAGATTATTATGCAATCTTGGTTAACTTTTTGTGTGCTGTTTTTGTAATGTGGTATTAGAGCTCGGGTTTTGTAAATTCTCGGGATTGGTGAATGCTTGAATTCTACGGACTATGGTAGTGATGAATTGCACGCAAGGGACATATAAGAATGTGCCAAAGGAAGTATTATGGATTCATACAAAGATTTTTGATGATCTTTTTTAGCAGAAAAAATAGTGGGTCTATTTTTTGTAATTTTTTGGCAGTTTTTTTACAAAATTTGTGGGTTTTTTAATAGTTAAAAATCACACAGGGTTTTAAGACCCCTTTTTTAATTATATTTTAGAAAAATCGTATTTTTTCCATAATTTTTGTAGATTTTTTTTGGATTTTTTTGTAAAATTTTTTTGCAGATTTTTTCTAGAATCTTGTGTAGATTTTTCCAAAATATTTGTCGATTGTTTTTATAAAATTGTGGGTTCTTTACTTTGCTGCTTAGGCGTTGCAAATTTTTTTCCAAAAATTTTAGTGGTTTTTCTAACAATAGCAAGCTTCTTCGTTTCCATGATTTTGAATTGCAGGAGGGATGGCTTCATTACCCAACATCATGTTGAAAGGCAGTCAACGTTTTACTGGTGCGAATTACAACACTTGGAAGCAACGCATGCTAACAATCTTCGAGTATCGATGCCTCGAAAAGGTCGCCCTTGGTACCGCCACTCGGCCAATGGTTGCGGGTAAGGACCAAGACAAGTTTGATGAACATGACAGAGAATCGGTCATGTTGATCAAATTATCTATGATCGATGCCATGCTTCCTGAAGTCCAAATAGGGATGACTTCAACTGAGATTTGGAAGCATCTGCGTGACCATGAAATTTCAGATAAAGGTAGGGCCTTTTTTCTGAAGAATATGCTTTTTTTCGATCACAAAGGATGAGAAAATGTCCTTGTAAGAGCATTTACTCAAGATCAAGGACATCAAGGATCAGTTGTTAGCCATTGGTTGAAAAATGGAAGAAGAGGACATGGTGGTAATCACATTGAAAAGATTACCACGTGCTTATGAGCATTTCATTGAGATGCTCAATATCACCGCTACGGATATTGACTTGAAGTTTGAAGAGCTATGCAATAAGCTCTTATAACAGGACAAATGGAAGAAATAGTTTGGAAGCAACAGTGAAATAATGAGTGGAACAAGCATTTGCAGCCAACGACAAAGGCATGGGTAAATGGTTACACAAGAAAGGACAAGGTCACAACGAGGATGCAACAAACAATTTGAAAAACATGACATGTCATTATTGTGGTGAGTTGGGTCATATGAAGAAGCACTACAGAAAGAGGTTGGCTGAACAAGAATCCAACCAAGAAAGGCCTGAGTAGAAGGCTCATGTTGCATAGCATTAAGAAGAGAAGGCATCAACTTTCTATGCCTTCATGGCCCAAAGACTAGTAGATCAATTAGAGTCATCTACTTGGTACATCCATTCAGGAGCATCACGTCACTTCACCAATAGGCGAGACTGGTTCATAGATTACACTGCTTGCTTTGGTTCAATGATCTTTGGTGGCGGTGAGAAGTACATTGTTGAAGGTAGAGGGATTGTGCAGCTAATCTTTGGAGGGAAAAAGTTACTTTTTCTCAATGTGTGCTACGTACATGGAATGGAGCTCAATCTACTTTCAGTAAGTTAGATTATGCAACATAGTCCTAATTTAGATGTCATTTTCAGCAAACATAAATGCAGTATCATTGACAAGGATACCAAGAAGACTATTGCTCTTGGTATAGAAGATCATGGATTGTATAGATTAGTTGAAAATGGACAGGTCAAGGAACATGCATTGGTGGCCAAGAGTGCATCAACCATTACTACTCTTTGGCATCAACGGTATGGACACCTTAATTTGTCCTACCTCTCAATTGGCTCAAGAGAACTTGGTAGATGGCATTATTGACATTCAACAACAAATACAGGGTGTGTGTGGGGCTTGCCAAGCTAGGAAGCAACATAGAACACCCTTTGATGATTGACAAGATTGGAGAGCCAAGAGAGTCCTACAACTGGTTCATGCAGATCTTTGTGAACCAATGAACACGACATCAGTCCCTGAGTGCGGGTATTTTCTTTTGTTTGTGGATGATTTAAGTAGAAAAATGTGGGTATATTTTCTAAAATTAAAATCCGAGGTGTTTAATGAGTTTCAAAAGTTGAAGGCCTTAGTAGAAAAAGAGTCTAGTTGTGCCATAACCACTCTTAGATCTGATAATGGAGGCGAATTCTATTCTAAAGAATTCCACAACTTTTGTGTTAAATTGTAATGTCCCCTTTTTTCTGGGATCTATATCTTTGCACTGGTTAGCCCACTATCTGGTTCCCGAAGTCTAATGAGATGTTTAGGGGACCCTTTGAGGGGATTCAAGGTCTTCAACAAGCTTGCGTTTTCATTCCTGCATATTCATCTTAGTGATCTAGTTAGTTGGTAGGCCTTTCGAAGGTAGTTTAGGGCTTATCATTTATACTTGCTATTTATAGCAAGTTATACCAGGTTCAATGGTTTCACGCCTGTAGAGAGGTTTTGTGTCGGAGGCACTCTCAAGGGATTATTGTCAGTTTTGGTTGAGAGTGGGCACTTTAATTAAATTACTAAAGTCGAATTACTTTAATAATGTTATATTATTAAAGTGACTTTGTAATTTAATGTTATAAAGTAACTTTGATAAAGTGCTTTATAATATGGTGTAATAAGGGGATAAAGTAACTTTAATTTTAAAAGATTATATTTTAAGTTACTTTATGATTTTAATTTAAAAGGCTCATCTTTCAAAAAAAAAATAATTAAATTTAATGTGCAAAAGGCCAAGATTAAGGCATAGGGTTTGGAGAAGGATAAAAAGCAAAGAAGAAGATTATTTTCATTATCCAAGTCATTATTTGCAAATTGAAGAGAGCTGAGCAATAGGGTTTGCAAGCATGGCGTTTCAAGCTGTTTTGAGGATGATAACCCTCAAATAGGACAATGTCTACAGGTGTGGAAGATCACGCAAGGGCATTATGAGAGATAGTCTCACACAGAGATTATTACAGAGCTTCATTAGTTTCTTGGAGATCATCATTCAGGGGTTTATAGAGTTTTCAGGGTATAGGGTTGAAGATTGTTGATACTCACAACTGCTGATCAAGCATTCCCAGATCTGAGATTTATGTTGTTGATTTCGGGTATGGATTTTATGTATTCCCTGAATCATTAATTAAAATTCTGGTTATTTGTCTCTTGCATTTGTTTGGGATTGTTCTTTTGCAAAATTCTATATTATCTGTATTGTTGGCAAAATTCATATAACCCAGATTAGGGTGGGTTACTACATAAACATGGCATCAAAAGACAGTTTACCACACTCTACACTCCACAACAAAATGGAATAGTTGAGAGATGAAACCGCACTATCACAGAGATGGCTCGATGTATGATGGAGAACAAGAGTGTTCCCAAGAAATTTTGGGCTGAGGTAGTATATACTGTAGTTTATTTGCTCCATAGTCTGAGGACTCTCCGAGTCTTGGAAAAGACTCTTGGGACTCCTGAGTCCTAGGGCTCGCCGAGTTGACTTGCCAGGGACTCCCGAGTTGAGTCCTGTAGAGTCTAGGCTAGGACTCTCGAGTCCTGGCGAGTAACTCGCGTGAGTCCTAGAATCGGACTCCTGAGTCCCAACTTAGGACTCTTGGCATCGCCTGGAAATAACGAGAATGAATGTTTAAAACTTGTTTTTTGTTTTTTTTTTCATTTGAAAATTTGAAACTATGAGTATGAATGATGAAATTTCAAATATTGAGTGTTTGAAGATCATATAACATGTGTAATATTTGAATTATGAGAAATTGATAATCAAATTAGGCTCTTATGTTCTCTAACTACATTAATTTATTTTGTTTTTTTTGTAAAACTACGGTTTTCTTCTTTGCCGAGTCCTAGCCAAGTTTTTTGCCAAGTCTGTGTCGAGTTCCGAGTCTGAGTCCTATTTTGGGCTGTCGAGTCCGTGCTGAGTCCGAGTTTTCCAACTTTGATTTGCTCAATAGGTCTCCCACACAGGCATTGAAACATCAGACCCCAGAGGAAGCATGGTCTAGGAGGAAACCGATAGTTACTCATCTTAAGGTTTTTGGTTTTATTGCATATGTCTGGATTCCAAATGAAAAGTGAACCAAACTAGATCTTAAGAGTAAGAAGTTAATGCTTATAGGGTATAGTAAAAATCATAAGGCCTACAGGTTGATTGATGTTAACACTGACCACTTGACTTTCAATAGAGATGTTGTGATTGATGAGGAAGCATGGCCTTTTCCAACATCTTCTAAGATCCAGATTATTGATAACCAGCCTATTCTTCCTCAGGATTTAGGTATTCAGCTTCAAGAAGGTCTACCTGAAGGGTGGGATTCAAAGCACGAGGAAATAAACCTAGTTTTTATTGATGATAACTTGGATCAGCATCCAAATGACAGCAATAGGAAGCCCAAGTCATGATAACCAGGCTGATTTGGATGAAAGGGTTTCTACAAAGAGACCTAAGTGGTGGGAAAAACTCATTGGTGATGTTCGAGATGAAGAAATGGTCGAGGGTTAATCATCCAGAGGCAAGAGCACGCAGAACATAGTTAACTTTGCTCTTATGGCCAATATTTAGGGAGTGTATGAACCACAAGTGTTTGCTGAGGCAAAAGATAAACTTGAATGGGAAAAGGCCATGGAAATTGAACATTAGAGTCTTATGAAAAATAAGACTTGGGATCTTTTAGATCTTCCACTAGCGAGGAAACCCATTGGCTGCGAATGGGTGTACAAACTCAAGTACAAAGCTGATGGTACACTTGACAAGTACAAAGCACGGTTAGTGGCTAAAGGTTCTTGCAGAGAGAAGGTATTGATTATGAGGAAACCTTTGCTCCTATAGCAAAGATGAGCACCATTTGGTTACTTCTAGCCATGGCAACACAGTTTGGCTGGAAAAGCCATCAAATGGATGTGAAGAGTGCCTTCCTCAATGGTGACTTAGAGGAAGAAGTGTACATGACTTAGCCTCAAGGTTTTCAGGTTGCAGGAAAGGAGCATCAGGTATGCAGACTAAGAAGGCTCTCTATGGCCTGAAGTAGGAACCTAGGGCATGGTACACAAAGATTGATAGGTATTTGGATCAATAGTGATTCCAACGAAGTCCTTCAGATCCAAATTTATACGTCAAAAGCATAGGTAATGAAATCACCCTTCTAGTCATTTATGTGGATGATAGCATCATTACAAGTAGTGAGGCACATTTGATTGAAGAAATCAAATGTAATTTGTGTAAGGCTTTTGACATGACAAACGTAGGCCTCCTACATTATTGTCTAGGTGTAAAGGTTTGGTAGACAAATGGTGGTATTTTTATTTCTCAGTCTAAATATGCCCAAGGAATGATTGATTGCAAAATCTCGTCTACACCTATGGAGAAAGGGTTGAAGCTTTCAACCAAAACCGACTCAAAAAAATCAATGAGTCAGCATTCAGACAACTAGTGGGCAGCCTTATCTATCTTACATCCACTAGACCTGATTTGAGTTATGCTGTGAGTTACATTTCCCGTTTTATGATAGCCCCAAAGGCATAACACATTGGGTTGCAGCAAAGCAGGTACTGGGATATGTGAAAGGGACACTGACTTTGACATTTTGTATTGCAGAAGCAAAGATCCTAGGCTGGTTGGGTTCACAGATTTAGATTGGGCAGGTTCTGTTGATGACAAGAAGTCCACTTCCGGATATGTTTTCAGCCTTGGTACAGGTGGTCACATGGACTAGTAAGAAGCAGTAGGCGGTAGCTCTGTCCTCGTTAGAAGCAGAGTATTGGGGAACAGTCAAAGCAACATGTGAGGCAGTATGGCTTCAGAGGATGCTTTCAGACATGCAAATATCTCAAATAGGGCCTTCACCCTTGTTTTGTGGCAATCAAGGGGTGCTAAAGCTTGCCAAGAATCCAGTCTTCCATGAGTGTACCAAACATGTGGAGCTTCATTGTCATTTCATTAGACAACTTGTAGAAGATGGATCAATGATGTTGCAATATTGTCCAACTGAGGACTAGACTGCAAACATTCTTACCAAGTCCTTGAGTCTTGACAAATTTGTTAAATTTCGGGATAAACTTGGTGTAGTTAGTAGAATGACCATTAAGGGAGGGTATTAAAGTAATGTTTTATCTTGTAATGATCAATTAGCTTTTAGGATAGGCTTTAGGAACCTTCTTTAATAAAGTCATGTTGACTTTAGATATTTTTCTTGTGATTTGTCATCCTTATCCTTTGTGGATAAGATACTGGTAATCCTATCTAAGGATGCTTTTGCACCTTATTTGTTAATAGATTATCTAGTTCATCTTTATTAATGAAATGTATTTTTCCTTCTTGTTTATTTGCAAACAAGACTATGAAGTATGCTCTTAGTCTAGTTGTGATGTCCATTTTCCCTTTTACTTCTTTCCTATTTGCTATGATCCATTCTCTATGTAATTTTAGAGAACATAGTTCCATGAGTACATATCAAAGCTCATTCTTTTAAATTTTCATGTGCAATGCTATATTTTTCTAGGTCTGTAATGTTATATGTTTTCAAGGGAAATGCTATTTTTGTTATTTGATTTACAACTTTATGTTCTTTGAATTACAACCTTCATTGACAGTTTTATGCCTCTTATTTTGATGAAGAATTCAGATCCTCATTTGTTTGTCTTTTAGTACCATCTTGTAATGTCCCCTTTTTGAGCGAGCATCAGAGTTGGTGGTTTGGCCTATCATCGGGTCCTTGTAGGCCAATAATGGTGTTTAGAGGACTCTGTTGTGGAGTTACCTGGCTCTCCAGTTGGCAGTTGACAGTGTTTTCACCTCCGGATCTTTGGTATGTTTTGAGGCATGGTTATTCAGGGGTTTTTTGGCTTCATTTGTGTATACTTATTATTTATAGTAAGTCAGTGTGTGGTTAGAGGCCAACCTTACTATTTTTAGGAAGGCATCCGGTTGGATAGTGGGAGCAGTGGGTAAGTTGGTGGCAAAGTCAGAATTGATGAATGACGTTCATTTATGGAGTTTTAATTATTATTAAAGTAAAGCTTTAATAATAATTAAATAATAATTAAAAGTGCACATCATTAAATATTATTTGACTTTATTACAAAAGGTTATTTAATGAGATGTATTGAAGTCAATTATTAAAGTGCATTTATGATGTGTTGGGTGCCCACTTTAATGAGAAGATATAAAGTGCAAAAAGCAAATATATTTTAATGATTAAAAAGGCCTCATATGAAATCAACCTCTTTGGGAGAAGTATATAAAGGCATTTTGAAGACATTTCATTCATTCTTGATCATTTATCAAATTGGCTTTGAGCTTTGGATTTTGGAGGTGGAGACCTAGGGTTTTCAGCTGCAACAATCTTGGAGAGCATAGCTGCTTCTTGAATCGAGCTTACCGAGGGTGTGAAAGATCATTTGAGGTTTGCTGATTGGTGGCTTCATACGGAGGTCACATTTGTGCTTCATTGAAGAAGAAATTCAGAAGTTTACAAGGGTTTTGAAGATTAATCATTTGCTGATCAGAAGTTGTTATTCGGGTACGATCTTATTGTAAATTCAAGCAATAATTAATCAGAGTTGATCATTTGATATATTTGCTTTCAGTATTTCTTTGTTATGCATTTCTTGGTAAACATTTCAAAAAATTAAAAATTAGTGAAGGCAGTTTTCTGTAGTGAATATCTCAACCAGGGTGGGGAACTACACATCTCAAAGTATCCTTCTATGACCTAATGCCAATGGAGAGGTCCTGTCAAGTGTCAACCGCCTTATGTCAAAAAATATTTAGATACACTTTGCAGAAGTTTGACAATGCTCAAGCATAGATTTTCACATGAAAGTTCTGACTAATCATTGCCTTTGTCTTATTCATATAGACAGTGAAGCCGTGACTGCAAAATCTGCTCAGATTAACATATAAAAGTAAACACTCTCATTTTCTATCCACATATAGAAAATTTAGTGAATGTAGTATGGTTGAGCATTGCATCTGATAATTTTGGTGGGTGTTATACTGTATTTTTGATTGTATGTATAAATTTGCATTTTGGGTATAGATGCATATAGATGATTTTTAAGACATATTCTTTACAGTGACCTCAGGTAGCATGAATCTCCTTTTTGCTATTGCTTTATTGTATAATTTGAGTTATCTTTGATTTTTATAGTACATGCTTGCCAGTGTTTTATGTTTCTTATTTATCTTTCTACTATCATAAACTTTTGAAAGCCTATTACATATTTTAGGAATGGAAACATATGCTATGATCAGATGGTTCTCCCTACCATACTTCTTTTGTATTCAGCAGTTGGTGAGGGTCAAAGAATTTTTTTAGATATGCATTCCTTGCATCTTCTTTCTGAGTAGTTTTCTTTTGGCAGGTATTTACCGTTGAGTGATGATCAGAAGCAATATGCAAATGAAGTAAGTGAACTGGAGGGTCAGTTACACGAACTTTTTATTGTAGTGGAGCGATTGATTAAAAATGGAGATGAAGGAGCTGCCAGGGAATTAATTGAAGCAAACTATGAAGTTGTAACAGAGCAGTTAGAGATGGGTGTGAAAGGTGTAGAGCAGGCTGCCATGCTTGTTATTCTAGCCCAGTTGAATATGAGTCTTTGTGAATTTACATTTACAGAGTATTTGCTTGAGCAGGTATATTCTTCATCAATGTTTTGAGACTTCTACAGGCCACAATAATGTTAAAAAAGCTTCTGGTATATTCTCGCTGTGATTTGTGTCAGAAACTATAAAAGTGTTAAAAAATCAAAAGAAAAAAAAAAAATATGATTTGTTTATAACAGAAAAAAGTCTGCTGTATTATAAATACAGACCCTCCCATCCCAGTTCAAACAGCAGTTTTCATAATAGACATGAGCATCTTACATCCTAAAGGTAAGCATATAAGCACTGGTTAGGGAATTCAGCCATACTTGGAAGTTCCCTACCATACTGTCTTTTTGACATTTGTTCATGTGAGTTCAATAATTCTTTCCATCCACTATTTCATTTCCAATATACTTGTAAAATATCTAGTAGGGCAATTACCCCTGCCTGCAGGGATGTGTCCTATTATTCTCAATCAACGATCCTTAATATTCCTATCTATCTGCTAACTTCATTTCCAAAATACTTGTAAAATAAAAATATCTAATTTGGTTGGGCATACATGAATAGATTCCTTGCTACGTTAATATCATGCCCTTGAATTTGTCACAATATTTGTCTTTTAAACTAGTGATTTTGCTCTTGTTATTTCTTTTCTCTTTATTGCAGTGATTGTTTTCTGTATTAAGCTTTTTGTACTGATTGCAGATAAAAGAAATAATGGCCAATGTTGGGAATCATGAACCACTGGTTGACAGGATTCTGGAACACACGGGAAGTATGTATATAGCTCTAGAGAAGCCAGAGGAAGCTTTGCCCCTCTGTACAAGAAGTCTTGAAATCCAAGAAGCCATCCTTGGTAAAATTATAGTCTTTAAATTCCTTGTAATTTATTCATTTCTTTGACATTTTATATGTAACACCTGGATTCTCCCCGGATGGTTTTTATTGTGATTTACAAAGTCAAATCTGATTTTCATTTCTTCAAAGTGCAAATAGGCTGACATGTGCATCTATGTATCCTTACATTTTCAAAGACAAACTTAGATGCCTCTCAGATAATTGTTGGTACCAATGTCAAGAAATTGATTGACTCTTAAAAATTATAGAATGTATTAGAAGGTTCATAAAATTGTAGTCATTTCTGCAATTCCTGATTGCTTTGTGTAAGCTTTGTCGGACAACTTAGAGGAAAATTCCTTATGCTAAACTGAATTTTGTTCCTTGTGTTGGCATAGATAAAGTAATTTTGTTATAATGGTGTTAGCTGAAATGGTAATTGATTATTGTTATTAAACAAGGAAAGGAATACTCCTTTAATAATAGTTTACAAGACGACGTTTCTAAAAAGAAACAGTCGTGAACTAAAACAATAAATTGAAAGTTGCTAAAACTAACTAAAATAAACTAACAACTAAGATGACTATTAAATATTACAATAATACTTTAATACCCTCCCTTAATGGTCATTCTACTAACTACATCAAGTCTACCCATAATTTGTTGGTCTTCTGGCCATGAATGCATAAAAGGCAGACTCCTACTCAGAATGCTCTGCAACATGGGCCTTCTGCTGAGACCCTAGTTGGATTTCTGATCAGCCAACTGCTTCTTGTAGTGTTTCTTCATATGATCAATCTTACCATAGTAATGGCATGTGATAGTCTTCTTAGAGCTATCCTCCGATTTGCGTTGTCCTTTCTGTTGAGTGGACTTGCCTTTGCCATTGTCTTTGGCAGCAAACGCTTGTTCAACACTGGTCTGAAATGATCTTTCCCGATATTATGAAGTTGTATGTGCAAGTATTGGTTTGATTGAGATTTTTTTTATTTGTAAATGTATTCAGAACTTTCGTTATATGACACACAGTCTCATGAACATGCATGTAAACAAAATGATTCCCAAAATATCTACCACAGTTTATTCAGTTTGGAACTAACCCAGATTTACGTGACACTTTATATATGCATAGAAATAAAATCCTAATGACTGATTATCATTCCACCTAGCAATTTTCTTAAATATAGCACTGTAGAAATGAACGACATGAGCATAGACTTTTAGAAAACCTGGAAGTAGCGCTGGCCTGAATTAAATAACAAATCTGATGTTGCCTTCAGAATTTCTCACCAGCTTGCAGCATGATTCAAGATTGCAAGGGCTGGGACGGAGATTGCTGGAGAATCTACGGCTGTCTGCTCTAGAACCCGTGCCTGTAACTGAGAATGATTATCGCTGCAGATGCCTCCTCACACAGACTTATTAATGTTCATTCCTGAATTGAGATCGCTGCTCACAATTTTCAGAATATTGCATCAAATCTTCACACACTTCCAAACTTAACCAATCTGGGGCTACGTCCAGAATGGTCTGAATAGGGGTTTCGTCCTGCACTTGTTCTCGACATTGCAAAGAATAAAAATCATAGAGTGAAGTCGATAATAATGTTTTCCAGCCAAATGATTCCTCTTTATATCTCCTCCCAAAAAGCTATCAAACTCCTGTTCATTTCATTACTTTGGCAACTTAGGCAAAGGTTTTAATATTTGTATTAATTATTAGATTGCCCCTCATGAAGATATTGCCTAGACATAATATTGTTATAACTTAAGATGGCCCCTCTTAAAGTCATAAGGAATAATTATAATGTCTATGCATAAGGCTTAAGCTTTTTGGGCCCAATTTAATTATTTATTAATTCCCTTTTATTTCTTTAATTTCTCCTAACCCCCGGGAATATGAAAAGACTAGGAATTTAAACCCTCAAGTCTCAACCTTCGAGAGGGGACATTACAGAGTGTCGTTGTTGCTCCCAAACTACTTCTTCCACCTATCCTTTTGCAAGAGCTTGTTGCACTGGTCATCAAACTTCAGGTCAACATTGGTGGAGATAATGGTGAGAGTTTCGATGAAGTGCTCATAGGACCGTGGTAGCTTTTCAGTGTGATGACCACTATATCCTCTTCATCCATCATAATGGAGAACAACACATTTTTAAGGAAGAAAGCCGTGCCCTTGTCTGAGGTTTCATGAAGATCCTTTAAGTGTTTCCATAACTCCACAACAGTCTTGCCAGATGGTATTTCTGGAAGCATCTCATTAGTGACTGATATCTTGAGAAGCATAACTGGCTCTCGATTATTACCATCATATTTGTCTTGGTCATTTCCCATAGTGGTGGGACGAGCTTTTGTACTGTAGTGTCCCCATTTTAGCCATACACTCTTCTGTGTTTGATAGCCTATTTCCGGAAGCCCATAGGCCAGTCAGAAGCTGAAATTTGGGTTTCCACTTTTCTAGGAGGTTTTGAAGGCTTGCATGCAAGAGTTTCTGATGCATGTTTGGTGGAGCTTTCTAGGTTTTTGGAGAGGTTCAGGATGAGGTAACATGCATGACGAGATAATGACTTGCATTTTTGGCTGATTCCTTGGTAGTTTTGGAGGCTTGCATGTTGGTGTTTTGCAGTTTGGATTCCAGATTCCTTTTGGGTTTTCAGAGAGCTTCGCGGTGTCGTGACATGCAACTAAAACAGAGGAATTTTCCGGACTTACTATTTTTAGTAAGTCACGACGACTGCTCGGTTTGTGCTCAAAATGAGTTTGGAACAACTTACTATTTTTAGCAGTATGCTATTTTTAGTAAATATTATTTTTGGCAATGCTATTTTTAGCAGCAGTTCAATAGTTCAGTGCAGTGGCTATTTTTGGCAGGTCAGTTTATTTAGTTAAGTCTCCAACATTTGAGGTGATTATTGTTACACCCGAATTGTATAGCTACTACTTATTAGTACTGCATAGGGTTAAATGATTGTAAAGAGAATTCAAAGGATGAATAAAATATGTTGTTTCTTGTTATCAATATGAGTGTTTTCACATTTAATGATTGCCTTATTTAATGCTGCTTCAATTGATGTTATCCATGGTGAAATAGTGCATTATAAGGTTATTAAGTTATGATTATCCTAACTTGAGATGTTTATGTATACTGCTAATGTTACAAACATTTGACTACCGTGAGATTATGTCAGTGGATGCAGGTATATGAACCATTCCTCTAGGGGAGGGGAAGTATCTCTTGGGAGAGGAGCTTGGTCGGTTAACTGGTAAAGTAAACTATTTGAACATACACACATGTCACTTTAGGTTGAGAGAACTGAGTCAGTTTGTGTTGGTTATAGGTAAGTGACAAGTCATCCTTAGCTTATATGTTTACATTAGGAGTCTTGTCTACTTCTGTATGCATTTATGAGTGATGTTTATCTATGTATCTATCTTGTGATATTACGATCATAATGATTGTAACGTATATGGATGTAAGTGAATCAGAGGTGGACATATATACATATAAATAGTATATACACGTATCCATGTGTATATACATATCGATACAAGCATACGTTGGCAGATGGATATGCTCATATGAATGCATCGATATGGTATACCTACACATATGTGTACATAGAGGTATATATATGTATATATGCACACATACTGTATTATGTGGATATTAATAATATTATTACTATTATTACCTTACAAATTTATATATATATATCGGATGTATGTTGACTAGCTCATGATATACATATTAATATTACATATATGTAAATATATATTAATATTATATATATATCTATTATAGTAAAAATAATACACACATATATATATATATATTATATTGTGGTATATATATATTTCATATAGTCTCATAATTGGAAATCAAATTATTTCCTAACCAATTGAATATTTATCATTGAACTATGGAAGTCAAATTATTTTATTATTTCAAATCGAAACATTTTGAAATATATCATTCAAACTTGGGAAGTCAAATTATTCTTATTCGATTAAACATTCATCATTGAACTTTGAAAAGAAAATGGAAATTAAATCAAATACGACGCTTGAGAAGTCGT
The DNA here is from genome assembly GCA_007258455.2 of Sequoia sempervirens. NCBI lineage: Eukaryota > Viridiplantae > Streptophyta > Pinopsida > Cupressales > Cupressaceae > Sequoia > Sequoia sempervirens. Next base: position 95,209 of record VDFB02260289.1, on the reverse strand, counting down.
GCGCCATGGTAAAATCCAACGCAGATATGAAATCACTGAAAGGCGTTTCAATGTTGGACTAAGTCAATAATCTGAGACAAGAACAAATCGAACGCTATAACAAAGCTTTGTCGATTCAGCTTGGAAAATAGGCTATGTGTACACGATTTATGAAATGACCTTTTCTCTGTTATCATCTTAACCTGCCATAATATGAAATTGGCGCCACATCTGAGAACAATCCATTAGGTGTCGATTGGCACAATTTCTCCATGTGCTTTGGAATTAGTCTTCACTATGCTGTCAATTGTTGGAGGACGACTCACCATTTTATATGCTGGGTATGGCAAGGAATTAGCGCCACCTCCAGATTGAAAATGTCTAACAGTAGTGGTGGCAAACATCATGCCAAAACAAAAGGAAATTGTTGGAGGCTGGGCTCTATAAATAGTCGCCCCAACCTTCCTAATTCATGCATTTGTACTCATTCATTCTTATTGTACTCATTTCACTGTGATTCAAAACTGAATTCATATTCTTTCTTTCTCATTTTGATTGTATTCATGCACTTTTCCTTTGCCATATCATTGATTATCATTGTTGGAGCTAACTCTTATTCATATTTGAGATATCTTGAGCATCATACATTTACCAGTTGTAAGTAAATAACAGCTACCACCATATCTGAGTATTCATTAGAGAAGGTGTATTATACCAAAATATATGCCTGCTGGTTAAATACTTTTGTGTTTTTACCTATTCTGTATATCTATTTTTTGAGTGAGGAAGAGTGAATTTTGAGAAGGGTTGTCAGTTATCTGAGGTGTTGGAAATTGCTGAATTGATCAATAAGTGAAGGTTGTGTCATCAACACTTTGAGGAAAAGAAAATTACAGGCATGGGATATTCTTCTACTATCTATTTCTGTGGTTTATCTGTATATTGCTTCTTGATTTGTATTTTTTGTTTGTGCATAGGAAGTGAATTGATTAAGGATAAAAGATGCATTCTAGTTGTTCTATACATTGTTTGTATGATCTCCATAGTAGGAGAATAGTGTTTACATTAGTTACTATTTACTAGGTTGAAATGAAGGCTAGAGTCAAGTAAAGTTCAACCAGCCAAGTTATTAGGTTAACTTAGAAGAGCTTGTGATACTCCCAGGATAAAGATTCTAGTATGGGAGGGAACTTGTGAAATACTTGTTATGCTGATTCATTTCTAGTAGTTTAGTATGTTGTAGGATGTCTGGGATATGGATTATCCATTTGAGGACAAACCTATGCATAGTGTAAGATAGACCTAAGTCAAATCGACCTTGAATAGTGTATGTGATAGATGACCATCAGTAGAACATACTGAATGAAATACTTTGGCCAAAGTAGTGCAATGTACAATATCCACTTAGATTGTGTGATGATTGAGACTACACTGTCAGTTCACCGTGATCCCATATTACATACTAGTTCGAGAGTTGTTGTATTGCACAGGATCTAGTTATGTAGGACACAACACTATGCTTGCTCAGTTGGTTAACAGTATCGATTACTCTACCAATCTCTTCGTCGAAGGGAGGGCCATATATCAAATGATAGATGTGCGGGGGACCGCATTATAAGTTGTGGTTGGCGGAAAAGCACTCGAGTGATGCTTCTCCTCCACAGCAGGCGACTGAAGAACCAAGATTTGAAAGGACGGATTCCTGGACCTTCTTACTACTATTTGTTCAAAAGCTCCATGAGCTATGTATGTACTTGTATTTCTTCTTACTCTGATGTTTATTTGAAAGAAAAAGATTACTTGTTGAATTATATTGTATCATGTTGTGATATTTTCAATAAAAGAAAAGAATTCTTTTTATTGCAATGGCTTTATTACTCGTTATCTTTATTTGTTTGGTGTAAAATTAAGAAATTTTTACTTCATGAAAGGATAAGTTGCCGTCTCTGGTATGGGACCGGGCATGGGTACGAGATACGGGTACGCCAATATGGTGATTTTTTTTCCTTGGGTATGGCTATATATATATATATATGCAAAAATTAAAAATATATAGTAGTATGAACTATGATACTTCATCAATCATCAATCATCATTAAATCTAAAATCATTGATCCATGCTAGTGATAAACTAAAAAGATAAATGCCAATTGATAGTTCAAAATTCCAATACATATTATATGCTTTTCATATATGCTGTTATCTTTTATAATTCTGTTGTCATATCTATTTATATGCTTTCCATATATGTTGTTAAGTGCACTTTATGCATGTTTACATTGCAATCAAAGTTGCATATTTTTATTAGTGGAGACAACAATTTTAACTGTTTAGGAAATTTGATTAGAACTAAGAACAGGTGAACAACCAGGCAAAAGGTAAGAGATGTGAGAAGATCCTCGAGACTAGAGAAACTGGCATTCAATTGGTGTTGATGTGAATCATATTCATATGTTAGAACTAGAAGTTGACTGATTAGACAAATAGAAGCATTGCAAGTTGAACCCAAGGTTGGAGAGGAAGTGGCATTAGTTGCTGGAAGAATTCAGAGCTGATTGGGTATACTTTTCAGAACAAGAAAGAAAAGTCTCTTGGACTAGTCAATTGGCCAAAAGAGTGAAAAGCCATAGAGCTAACCCAAATACCTGTTAAAAAGAAAGTTGTAGGACTCAAAACCCTCCTTGGATTTCCAAACCTGCTAGTTTTGGTGGTGAATGCCAATTGAGAAAAATGGAGGGAAAAATATGTTTGTTAGAGCAATGAAATGTTGAATGAATGATGAATGCATGTTATTGAGGCGTTTTAAGGTTTTATTACCACTTTAGTTGTTTATAAAAATGTTTTTTTTTTTGCTTTTTGGTGTCCAAACTCCGTGGGAGCATTTGGATTCTCCTAGGCACGTTTGGGAGCGCCTGGGCACCCTTGGGTTCCCTGTGGGTTTGCTCCCAGTGGACCCATAGGGAACCCAGGGGTGCCCAGGCGCTCCCAGACGTGCCCCAGCAAGAACTAGAACCCAAATGCTCCTAGAGCAGGTTCTCTAGGCAAAATAGAAGATCCCGGTAACATAGACGAAAGGGTTAGTACATTACAATTATTTTGGCAAGTTGATATTTGATGAAAATGACATTTTAAGTGAAATAATTTTCTAAGGCTTGGAAATGACTTTGAAGAATTATTTAAGTCATATTAAATATACTTTCACCTTAGCCTTGGACGCCTAAATAGAGAGATAAGCAATTTTTTATAAGGTTTCTTAAGTAATTTTGGGTGCCATATTTGGAGAAATATTTGCATATTTTAAAGTATTTTACTTAAGTGACTTGGGACTCCTATCTTTTGTTATAATTGCTTTTGATAAAGTAATATTTCCTCATGTGCCTTGGACGACTTTGAAAAGGAAGTAAATGAAATTCGAATGAAATTTGGAAAAGGTGAAAAGAGAATCTCACTTGGGCGCCCTAATTGGAGGGAAAAAGTGAATTTGAAAATGGAGAAGAAAAGTTTTAAATATCAGACTTGGCTTTCATTTGAGCATCTATTGTTGCTATTATACTGTTATGTTGCTGAAATGCTTTCAGAGCTTGCTTCGAGGAATGCATACCTCCTAGTTCCTTCAACCTTGGTTTCGTGCTTGAAAGATAGCACCTAGCTGAGTTTCAAAGACTGCTTCTCATTCAGGGAGTGCAAATAGAGTTTCACAGATAGAGTTTTGAAGTTTGGTGTCAATTTGTTGTTGCTGGTTTATGTCTTGCTGAAGTAGACTTTCGATCATAAGTCATTGTACGATTTTTCTATGGTTCTAGGTATTTGCTACATCTCTTCTACCATCTTGGGCGCCCCTTGTTGCAAGTTTCCAGATTTTTTGGAGTGCTCTTTGATTTTATATTCTGGTTGCCCTTCTTCTTGAGGGTTGTACTTTGTTTGTAGGCACCTTGGAATGCGTGCATGAAATAATAGTTCATGTTTGCTGTGGTTTCTTGGTCTTAGCTTGGTTGCCTACTGCTTAGGCATCATTTGCATCTTGTTTTAGGTGTTTGGGTGGAGTTTTGAGATAGTTATGAATATTTTGGTGTCTTCTAGTTGCTGGTCCGTGATTTCAGTTTGCCTGTTATAAATAACAGATTGTAGTAGTTGGAGTTTTTGGGCTTGTTTTTCATAGCTAGGAGTCTTATGCAGTTTGGAGAACATATAATATCATTTGCAGCTTCTTGGACAACTCTAACACTTGATTACTTGCAGATATTTCTTCATATTGTAATGCTGAATCAGTAGTACTGATCAACTTCTTTACTTTCTGCAAATCGTTATTATATTCCCACTACTAGTGACAGAAGGCTGGCCTTGCTGCCTTATTTACTTTCTTGCTTAAGTTTTCATTGCCACCATTGGTGGAAGAGACACGCCTCGCCGTCTTTCTTTCTGTACTTGCATTCTCATTTGTTGATCGGCTGAGCCGTTAATCCACTCCTGCTGAATAAGTGGTCAAGTTGCATAATTTACATTTCCAACATTGTACTTCCATTCAGTTTGATACTAATGATCCCCGATGCCATGTGATATCACCTCACCCATCTTGGGTCTTGAGTGAACACTCTTGGTGTAGGGTTACTTTCATCAGCTGATTTGATTATGCTAATGTTAACGGGTGAAGATTGCTGTGTTAAAAATTGGAAAAAATATAAGGGGGTCATTTCATGTACCCAGAACAATCGGATCTAGACACCGATACTTGAAAATAGTGAGCATTCTCTGCTTCCAAGTGTTGTAGTTTTTACCATTGAGCCTTTGGCTACTTTCCAACATGATGTTGGTCAAAGATGCCATCCCCCCTGTTTTCCAAAGGCAAAAAAATGAGGTAATCATCTGGCACGAATCTCGAGGTGATCAGCTAGCAGAAATCCCACGATTTTTTTAAAAAATTGTCAAAAAAAATAGAGGCTTAGAGACCCATGATTCCGTCAAAATATTGAGAAAAAATGAAGTACTTCAGCTTCAACCACAAATTTTTGAAAAATCTGTCAAAACCCCACGACATTCAACATAATAGGCACATGATTTTTTGTCAAAAAATTGTCAAAAAATACAGACTTGCCCAAAAACCCTAGCCACGAGTTGCAGAACAGGCATGAATTTTTCAAAAATCGGTCAAAAAAAGAGCATAAACCCTAGTCAAATTTGCAGAAACCTTAGGCAAATTTGCAAACACGAGTTTGTAGAAACTTGTCAAAGAATAAGCACACAACCTTTAGAAATCCTTTCGAAAATTTTGTTGCGCAAGGAACTTCACACACCCAAAACATCATAGGCAAAAACCAGAATAGGGCCATGAAAATCATAAAACAACACCCATGAACTTAGATGTGAGTTGAAGAAATGATGCCCAGAAGTTGTCACGAAATTGCGTTATTTTTAGAGATCATGATTTAAAAAATATCATGCAAAAGGACACAAAAAATCTCCCTCCACACATGTAGAAACAGAGAATAATCCCCAAATGAATGTAGAAGCAGGGATGAATGGGTCATGGTCGCGTGGGAGAGCAGAACAAACCCAAGCAGAAAAAAACAGAGGTCGTGTGAATTTTTGCAATAAAAAAACCGCCAAAAATACCCACGAACTTGAATTTTTATCTACAGAAAAATTGCGCAGGAAGAAATGTGATTTGCACACACACAGACTCACATGATTTGTAGGAAATCAAGCAAAAAATCTCCACGATTTTTGTCACAAAAATTCACCAAAAACCCTCGATTTCTCAGGAAAAAAATCCGTACGATTTTTAATAGTCGAGAAAACCCTTTGATTTTTATCAAAAAATTGAACAAAAACTTCTAAATTTTTTTCCAAAATTTCTTAGGTAAAAAACCACGAATTTTATTGCCCAATTTTTTTTCCAAAAAAACCTCTTCTCTGATACCATGAAATAGCAATTGATTATCTTTATTAAACAAGGAGAGGAATACTCCTTTAATAATAGTTTACAAGATGATGTTTCTAAAAAGAAACAGTCGTGAACTAAAACAATAAACTGAAAGTTGCTAAAACTAACTAAAGTAAACTAACAACTAAGATGACCATTAAATATTACAATAATACTTTAATATCAGCAAATAACTAAATGAAGAAATAAAACAAATTGCATTGTGTTGGCCTATATCTAATTCCTAAGTGATCTACACATGACTACTTTAAATTTCTGGTTTATTTTAAAAGCTCTATTGCAATTTGTTTATCAAATTGCTTATAATTCACACATCCTAAAGTTCTTGTTTGTTATAGATGATCATAATAAGAAAAATACCATTTCCATGATTTGTGTCTAATTTATGATTATAATATTGTATCCTATGGATATGAATGGTGTTAATTGTGTAATCTGTACATGGTTGGGTTGTTTTATGTTCAAGTCTTTGTTGGTGTTTCCACATAGTATATTTTTGGAGGTGTTGACCCACAAAATTGTGCTAATCAACATTAAATTTATGTAGCCATAGGATACCTTTGTTGAGCAGGTAGTCATAGCAAGCATGGAAGATGAATTTTGTGAAAATGGAACCATCATTGTTGGTATCTCCTCCCAGCTTTTATATCCCAGCAAACCTGAGGGATTCCAAATGGCTCAAGCTAATAGGGTTGAACTTAGTGTAATTGATCTTATGGCTGGTCAACATTTTAAATCCAGTGCCCACGTTGACTACAGATCTTCAACAAGCTCTCAGCTCTCTTTTTCTCAGTCCATCAAACTGAAAGAATAGTCAATCTGCATACAAAAATACAGTGGACTTAGCAAATTGAACATGCCTTTAGTGCCATGTCAAACTAGCTAACAAAGATAGGTCACCTTACATAAGATATAGGCACACTTCGTTGGGTTGCAACAAGTCAGTGAATTATAAGTTGTTATTGAAACGACTTCCTGGTGAAATTGCCTCTAACAGAATATGTGGAACTACATTGAGACATTGAGCCACTTGTTCACCACATCTTACTTATGTCTCAGACCATCCTTCAGGTGCTGACCATGAACGGTGATACAAAAGACACTCACATAGACATCAATCTGTCTTATGTCAGGATTCACAGCCTCAAAGTCTTTCCTTTGATGATCGCTCATCAAATGCCTTGCAGTGCACAGGACTACGAGGATATTCAGTACTTCTCAGTTGTTTGTATTAATATCTAGAAAATCTAAAGATGATCACAAATGTAAGCAAATATTAGAAAGAATTTACATGAATGCTCTTTTCTGCTGCCTGGTTGGCAGTTCACAAGGGGAAGATTACTTGTATATTTACACCATTCAGGGCTGCTTTCTAAACTCTTAGTCAGAGGTTGAACCTTTCCAACCCAGTGCTATCATAAGTGAAAAATCAGAAAACTGCCATGAGGATGAGGTTGATTTCACTCTCTAATTGACAACCCTCTTAGGTGTGAGCCACCCAAGATCAGAAAACTTTATATGTCAGGCCTGCAACAAAATTAAGTGGTTATTTCAACTTGAGCAGAAAGTTCCAGGTTATCAAAATCTATTAGAGTGGACATTTGAGATTGTAAATGCAGATGTTTTCATGTCAGTACTTTAGAAACTTACACTGGGTGTAGGGCCTGCAGGCCCATAACTGTTGAAGCTTTGACGATACCAGAGGTCCACTCTTTCCCTCCATCTTAGCAATGTACAATAGAAGTTAATGTGACTATCAGGAGCCCTATCAGCTTGGCAAGTGATAGCACCATTAAACAGCAGCAGCAGTTTGGTCTTCACCAAGCTCGCTCACATTTTCCTTTTAAGAAAAAATACAGTACTTTGTCAAATCTGCATTAACTGCCTCATCTTCTTGTAGCCTGACTCCACTATGCCTACATGTATCATGTGCCTCTGATTTGGGAGCCTTAAACAAAATGTTCAAGCTATTGACAAATGATAATGATCTAGGCAGAAGTTTGGGGCAGCCTTGTGAAAAAATACTGAAAAACTAGTAAGTCACCTTGTTAGGGATGCAACTTCCTCACTATTCAAAATTGTTTAATGCGTCATAAAGCTTGGATCATGCTCTATACCCATTGGTATGGTTGCTTTGAAATAATTTTTGGGTGAAAAAGTTTGACCCCCCAAAAATGTTTTGAATGGCTTTAAAATTGTGAAATACAAAAGCATGTAGAAATTTCCAAAATTTTTGTATTTCACAATCTTGCAAGAACCAAAATCTTGTCTTTGCCACATAGATTTTTAGATTCCAAGATGAGCTGCTTCATTTCTTTTTTTTGGCTGCTTGTTTGTTGCTGAAAATAGCTATAAAGGAACAGTCATTCGAATGTCAAAACCAAAGAGAGACATAAGTTGTGTTGTAGTAGAGTTGAGAGCAGAGTGTGGTACCTTCACATCTCTTCTTAGAGATTGTTACCCGTTTTAGTATAGATCGCTCTGCCTGCTGCTCATATCAATGACGTGGTAAATTCTTTTATTCAAACTAGTTCTTTTTATATATATGTTTATTTACATTTATTCAGGGCTCATTTAGCTACAATTGTTGCTATTAATTTCTTCCATCTATAACACATTTTGACTCTTTAATTTTGTGTATTGTGCACCGGATTCCTCATCTAATCTGGATTGGATAATGAAATTTTGGCTGAAGAATTTGATACTGCATGATGAAAGAATGAGATTGTCAGAACTTATAACAAAACATCGAAATATTTGCTTTGTAAACTTGAAAACTCAGTTACTGGAAAACTAAAGAAAAGTAGTTCTATAGAAGAGTTACTTCTAAAGCACTGAGGGTAAGTGATGGTAGTCCTGCCTATCACCTATGAAGAAGCCTACAATCAAGTTACAAACCTGTCAAGTCAAGTTTGAGTGCATGTGCACATAGGGATTCAAGTGACAAAGAAAAGTAAGAGACTGCATCAATCAAAGCAGGGTACATAGATGTAATACATTTATTTACAAAATTCAAAGAGGAAAGAAAGAAAGACTGAAAGGACATTTGGTGCATGACTTGCAAGTTAAGTCATATGAATGAAAATTGACTCAAATGCACATTATGATTTTTGTTAAGTGGCGGGTCATTCAGTAAATTAGTGCTCTGATAACCTAAAAAGAAAAGAGGTGACAATTGTTTCATGTAAGGTGATACTTTGGAAAGAACCAATGGTCATGGGTGTACAAACCCCAGAAAAGTGAACAACAATAACAAGCCTTATCATAACCAAGGTTGGAGAAACAAAATATAGTATGGCCCAAATTGTAGTCCCATCATTCAATATTAGACAATGTAGGCAATAGGGTCATGTTGCATGCAATGCCCAACCAATCTTCATAATAATCAGAATTTATAATGCCAATGGTGTAGCCCAATGAATCATGATTATAATGATTGGCCATTCAAGATATAAGATACAATGGCAAAAGATGTGAGCATAAGCGAGAAAGGTACAGTATACCATCAGATTGTAGAAAAGAAAGTATGATGGAGGCTCTCGTAAAGTTAGGAAATTTGATAAGGATGAAGAATTGAAGTGCAAAGTGCTGATGGCCAAAGGTTGTTTACTTGTTCTATTTGATAAAACTAATACTTGGGAATGATGAAGAAATAACAATGCATACCAGATAGAATAGTAAAATTGTATCTTTATTCACATGTAATTCTTTTACAGAAGAAGACCATAAATGATTAGCTAGGGATTTGGCTTGTTTTCCAGAATGCACCAAGGCTATTTAAATGACTAAAAGCCGACAAACAATTAATAGATAGTTGGATATAATCATATGAGAAAAACATAATTGTATGCTAACTACATCTCACCCGTATACGCCACCCCGCACCCCCCAGAAAAATCATCTTCTAGACGGAAAATAAAACAAGTAAGCATCAAGTAACATTAAGTAAGGTTTTCCAAACTTGTGACAGTGCTGTAGATGAAGTAAAACCTTGAGGCTGAGACTTCCACTAGCCAAAGAATTAATGGAGGAAAACATGAAGTGGAACCCAATCTGACTGCGCACTAGAGTCTGAAAATGCTTCACCCAATCCATCACTAAAGCTGGATGATACCGTAGGCACTGTAAGATTATCCTCATTAAGAGATTTTTTTTCAACATCCCCATATACATTGAATGTACTTTTCGTCAATACACTAACTAGGAGAAAATAATTCTTTGTGTCTTCCCATTCTACTTTCTAAGGAAGTGACAATTACAGAAGGATAAATAGCAACCCATAATGACTATACAACTAAATGGTTAGCATATTGGACAATAGAAACTAAAGTAGGTTGTACACCAATAGTTGGAGTTCATTTGATAGGGACAACGTGAGCAGGTTGTATGGTAGTAACAACAAAACACGAGGGTCGTATGGTCAACAAAGGCAATAGTTATATATAAAGACTAGAAAATTGACCCTCAACTTCTAAAGGCCTTCGTATTGGATAACTAGATTGTACAATGGGAAAATGTTATTCATACAATAAAGAGAAAGCAAGTTTGAGAGTACAACAAAAAATGGAAGAGTTGTATGGTGCCAATCTGTTGCCTTGAGTGTACGATGAAAGGAAGCTAGAGTTAATCATACAATGGGTGAGGAAATAACAAGTCATATGGTGAAGGAAAACCTAGACAAATTGTATGATGTAGACTGTATTGATAGAAATTAAATGCAATAACCTCCAGATTTCAGGCCATATGATGTTAGCAAGAAATTGTATGATAATAGAGAATTTCAAGAATACAATAGGATTAGGAAAATAAAATCATACAAGGGAAGGACAACATACGATAATGGAAAAAGTAGGTCGTATGGTGAGGGGAGACATAGGCCGTATGGTGGTATTAAGGGGATCTTAATATTTAATTTTCTACTATTTGGCTTTCCTATCCCACACAAGCTTGAACTTTTATTATTTTTTTTCTATTTTTTCCATGTGGGGCTCACTTTTAATTTTCGACTCTGACTTCAATAATTTTGTTCTTTTTTTGTTTGATCTACTATATGGTATTTTTCCCATAAATTTCTTGCGAAGTATGTTCTGATTTAACTTCAATGTCGTGTTGAAATATGCAACACGAGTATGGTCCTTTGTAACATTTATTATCGCAACAAACATTCATAGTCTCCAAATTGAAATTTGTTTAATATTATTATTTTGAGATGTACCTTCCTTAATTTTGAAATCTTTAGTGAAGCTGGGTGCTTCTATTGGAACCAAAATTGTTGACTTTTGTGAATCTTGTTGTCCTATACACATAAACTATACAACTCTTCAAATCGTTCTTTATTGGCTCCTCTTCGTTGATCTCCATGGCTTCAATAAAATTACAGTTCAATGGAAATACTTCATAGTCCTCCTTTGCTAGTGAAACAAACATGAAGAGAGTTTGTTTCATCTTCGAACGTGACTACAATTTTAGAATTCCTTTGGTGTTTGACTCCACTAGACCTGTATCTTGCTTCTCTATGCATTCTTTAAAGTTTGAATTTGACGAATCTAAGAAATTTGGGGAAGCTTCTTCCTCACTTTCTTCTTGGTTCTTCAAATCGATTATATACTTCCAACCCTTGTTTTCAATCTAGAGTTAGTTCTTTTTCCAATTATGGTTGGCTTTGGCTGCTCATAGATAACCTCAGCCCAACAATGCATAGACTGCTTTCTTTCATAATGAGATGACCCCAAAATTTAATAAAAAATGTTTGAGTTATAATGAGTACCTTTGGGGCCATCAAAACTCCAAGCACTTTGACCCCTTGTTGGTCTGCACCTACCAATTGAAAAGTTGGGAGCTAGATGGTTAGCTTACTCAGACTTCTTCAAGTGTCTTTTGGAAGTACATTCACATCAGATTCACCATCAACAATTGTATTTGTGAGATTTCTTCCAAGGATCTCCACGTACATGACCATTGGTTTCTTTTCCATGTTAACCGTCAATAACATAGGATCGATCACTCGGTCTCTTGACAATGGAGGTTTCATTATTGGGTCGTCATTGACTCTAGATTCTAAATGGACCGTAGCATGCATTATTTCATTCTTCTTAAATATACTATTAGTCATATCATTTTGGAGTTTAGGAATACATTATAGTAAATCCCTTACTTTAACAATTAACTTGTATAATATTTTGAATTACTTTCCATGTAATATTTTTACTTCATTGTAATTGATTTGTTCCTGTACTTGCATTTGCATTTGAGTGATGTCGTTTGTTAGCTATAACATTCTCCACTTTGGCTCTTGCTTCATGAAGTTTTCTTTTTTTTGTACATGGATTCAAGTACATTGCCTTCTTTGCTTGGGCTCGAGTAACAACCAATACTTCATTATGCCCTTCTACATCAATCATGTTGATATTGGCCTTTTGCTTCAGACATCCGACATCTTCATGGTCTTTAGGTCCACACCGTTTGCACAATAATCCTGTTGTGCTCTGGTTTCTATAGCTATCTCTTTCAAATTTCCCCCATTCATCGCATTGCCTACATTGTACACTAGGATGACCTTTACAATCGTATTGTATCCAACTCCAACCTCCCCCTCTTTGATTTATGTAGCCACTCAGAGATGCACTATTCTTTTATTGCTTCAATGGAGTGTTGGGTGGAGTGGACTGTTCTCCTTGTGTGAAGAGCACCTGTTAATCCTACTCCTTAGATTATATGGGCACTCTTTGATCAAATGACCCACAACTTGACAATTATCATAAAACATTTTTGTAGGACAATTATTTTTGGTGTGACCTTCACCTTTACATTCTGTGAACCAAAGTTCTTTGGTTTCTTTTTCTGCCTTTATTTCCTTCATCATATACCTTCTCAAGGCTTGTATTGTTTCAAATTCATTGTTGCTACTGTCATCTAAACTCTCATCTTCCTCTATTTTTATTTCTCCACGAGAGGATGTTTTGTTCTCTCTCTATGTCCATTGCTTGACTATAGGATTTTGTATAGGAAGAGGGTGGTACTACCTTTATCTTTTTCATTAGTGAAGGAATGAAATCTTCAATGAACCATCTCTTCTTGAGATTGTTGGCTGGTTCTTTTTCTAATTTTACTAGGAGCTCCTTGAGCCTATGATTATAGGCCCCAACATTCTCATGTTTTCCTTGCTTTGTGTTATAAATATCCATTACAATTTCATTGTCACCTTGTAGTAGCTTAAAATCCTCTTCAAAAGCTTTCTTCAATCTTTCCCAAGTAGTTTTGGAAGTCAATTTGATCTTTGTGTACCAACCAATCGCTATGCCCATTAGAGTTGCTAGGAAGGACCATAGCCATTAGGATCTATTGTCTTGGCCATTTGCTATTCAGATTGTCTCATAGGTTTTATAATGCGTCCTAGTATCTTTTGATCCATTACTTGTGAATTTGGGCAGCTTTTTCCTTTTGATATTAGAACTTGATGGGGGATTCACCATATTTTTGTCTTAGGGAGTTCTGATTTAGATGCTTTGGTGCTTCTCTTGCACTCTTGATCGAAAATCCTCAACTTTTCCTACTTTAGTGTTCCACATAGTTGAATTTCCTTTAGGTTATTTCTTGTATGCCTTTGGCCTATGAGTTTTTTTGTGTCGATTCCTTCAATCATCAATTCTTCTTTAGTCACTATTTCTTTGATATGTTGAAGATTACTTTTGTACGTTTTTGTCAATGAATCTTTAGATTCTATCTCCCATTCTTCTTTGTCTACTATGTAATGTCCCCTTCTTAGTAGCCACTTGGATATTATTTTAGCCTTTATTTATTCCCGAAGGCTAAAAGGAAAAATAAGGGAAGAAAATACTAAATTAATTATTTGTAAAGTTATCTCAAAAATGTAATATCATAAGATGACTTTATATTTAATTAATTTAATAATAAAGTGACTAAAAGTAAAATAATATCAAAAAGTCACTTAAGAAAATAAACTAATATTTTATTTTAGAATCTTCTTGGAGGTGATTGTGAATTCTTTATAAGGAGCTTTTTGGAGACTAATTGACACATCTTAAGTTTGCATATTCACATACCAGCATTGGTGAAGCTTGAATGCTTGATTACTTGAGGGTTTGAAGACTCTAAGGTACCGGTTTCAATTGTGAAATATCAATCCTAGTTGGAGTTGAGAGGAGGAGATATTTTAGTCTCTTCATTGGTGCAAATTTTGTGGCCAAGGGCCAAATTTGGAAAATTCGATTCAAGGAAGCATTGGTAGATTTTGTGAAGATATTTTGCAGTCAAAAAGAAATTCGATTTTGTGAACAAAGAGGACGAATTTGTAAGAAGGCGGCTGGGTCGATTTTATATATTTTTGCTGCCATCATTGAGGATGATTTGCAGACTTCATACTCAGAAATTTATTCATTGTGGCTGCTATTGGCATCGATTCCTTCTGGGTATTGAATGGCTCCAGCTGGGAGGCTATGGCGACCATGTTTGGAGATGTTTGGTAGGACAAGAGGCTGCCACGATTTTAATTCTGAAGATTGCAGACCAGAACAAGGGCGGCTCATTGAGGAGGTCGAATCATCATCAAGAAGACTCTCTCGAATCATCATCAAGAAGACTCTCTATTTGCTGCTAAATTCTTCTACAGGCTGCCACTTCTTTGCAGATCATTCCAGCATCATTTCCCAGGTTCCTTTCATCATGTTTTGTACATTTGCATTGCTTCATCATATTGCATAAATCGCTGTCATATAGGGGAATTGTAGTTGCATCATTTGGAGCTATTGTAAGCCAAGAGTCTTGGCATATCATTACAATCAGTTGTCCTCAGTCTATGCATTATATAATAAAGGAGAACGAGTTGCATATCAGATATTTGTCTTATATTCTTGGCTGTAGTTGATATTAGCATGCATGACAAGTGTTTGTAAAAATGTCTCTCAGCTGTAGGTGTTAATTTGCATAAGTTTCAGTCATCTATATGCACTTGAAAACACAAAAATACTTGCATTTCATCTCCATTGCATTGTTAGACAATTTATCATTTATTTGCAAGCAATCAAACATCATTTGAGTCAATCAAAATCAATTCAAAACAAACTGAAAACCATTACCGACAAAATGTTGCAAGATAAGTGTTTGTCAAAATTCCTGAGGCAATAATTCAGGGGTTTATGATCAGTTTTGGCAACACACTTTACATACTAGTTGTTGTACCGATTTTTCCACTTGGTCGGAAACATCGACCCATGCTTTGTCAGATGGTGGTAAGTGCCTTGCTATCTTTTCCCACTATGCCCTTATATGGTTCCTTGTAGCGGAAGTGTTTTTGTTTTCTTGATTGGGGTGCTGGCTTTGACTCACACTTTGACTTCAACGTTGTTCTTGGGATGGGTTTTGACTTGGGACTTGTACGGTTGAGGTTTCTTTGGCTATTTCTCATTGTCTTCTTCTCTATTCTTTTTGTTCTATCAATCTTAAAGATCACCCAATCTCTTGGTCTTGACTATGTTGTGGTCTCTTCTTGCCTTTATTGGTGTCTAAGGGCATGAATCTCTTAAATCTAATCCGATTTCTCTTAAGAAAATGGTGCCAAATGTTTACTTGTTCTATCTAATAAAAGTAAAACTAATACTTGGAATAATGAAGAAGTAACAATCCATAGTAGATAGAATAGTAAAATTGTATCTTTATTTGTATGTAATTCTTTTATAGAAGATCATAAATGATCAGCCAAGGATTGGGCTGCTTTTCCAGAATACACAAAGGCCATTTAAATGACTTGATGGTTGTCAAGCTGTTGTACCCAAAATTAAATTTTTTGCTTCATTAAGGCATTTTGTAAAAAGTGGTAAAAGTCTTGTAAAAATTGTCAAAAAGGTCAGAAAATGGAAATTTGCATGTCACACATGTTGGTCAAAAGCTCAAAATTTTCAAAATTTGACGATTTGGGTCTCTTCAGAGCGACATTGTCTTCAAACCCTAGATCTCAGTTTTTTGGCCCTACTTTTTAGGAAATTTTTTAAAAATAGAAAGTTTCTAAAACTAGATTTTTTCTGGGTTTCTTCTCAAATGGATACTAGCATAACTTTCTAAAAATATAAATTTTGTTTCTAGGGCTCAAACTGATTTTGATTGGTTTAAAATACTTCCTGATCCGGCTAGTCTAGTCAAAATCGTCAAAAGATCAGTTTATCTCTGGTGGGTCTATTTTGCTTTTCAAGAAGCTAAAATAGGAGCTTTGAGGTCATCAATGGAGGATGGTCAACTGCTAGGTATCAGATTCAAGGTTTCAAACACTGCACAAATTGATCAAAGGCGAAAGATATTCGCAAAACGGAGAATGAAGGAGGGAAGTTGGAAAATCTCGAAAATGGTGAAAATCTGTCTAACATTGGAGATGCTAGGTGCCCCTATCTAGTCAAGGCCCCTAACTGATCATGCCTTAGAATATTTTCAGTCTTCGACATACGGTGAAGGCAGTTGGTTAATGCGGAGCAGCAAAGATGGAGAAAGTAAAAAGTTGAAAGAATGAAAAAAAAAAAAAAACTAAGTCTGGCAAATAAAGGTACCCCAGCTAGCCAAGGGCACCTAGCATTTCAAGGGGTCAGATGCAGGATTTAGGGCTTGTGCCTCCAAGAGTTTCTTCTTAGAATTGTTCTGGCTTCGTAGTAAATCTATCAACTTGGTCATTGGATCAATCAAACGGTCGGAATCCTGGATTGAACAGAGAGGTGGCATCAAAGAAGTAAAATGAAAATCATGAAAAACCTCAAAAATAATCTAACTCTGGGATCCTTGGGTGCCCCAGCTGGCCAGTAGCGCCTACGGTTTTAGGAGGTCAAAATCAGCTTCTAGGGTTTGCCAAGATGCTCATCTTTTTAAGAATTCTTCAAGCTTTCTAGTGGATGTCTTAGCCAAATCATCATATTCATCAGTCACCAGATACTACAAATCAAATGGAGGACAAAGCATGGTAGACAAATTTGAGAAATTGAAAAACATCTGAAAAATGACTAACTTTGGAGGAGTTGGGTGCCCTAGCTAGCCAGGGGCGCCCAAGATTTTGAGGACTCAAAAGGTGGATTTAGGGTTTGTAACCTCCAAAAAATTTCCTTCAGACTTGAACAGGCTCTTCAACGGATTCATCAGTGAGCTCAAAAAATTTGTCAAACGCCAGATATTGCATATTGAACGGAGGCAGAAACATGTGCAAAATGAAAAAAGATCAATAGAAAGTTAAAAATGTCAGAAAAATGGTTAAGTCTGGGATGCTTGAGCGCGCTAGCTAGTTAAGGCCCCCCAAGCTTTTGAGCCACCAAAATCACTTTTTAGGGTTTACAACTTCTAGGAAATCTTTCTTAGAATTCTTCAGGTTATCCAACGAATCTGTCAGCTAGCTCACCGGATTTGTCAAACATCCAGAAACAAAGATCAAATTGAAGTGAAAACAAGAAGCAAAGTTGAAAATCCTGAAAATATATTCTAACTCTGAAGAGGAAAGGCACCCAAAGTTCAATGCCTTAGAGAATTTTTCAAGTTTTATCATTCATCATTCAAAAGGTGTCCACATTCGATGTTTTTGGCTCAGGATTGGCTTCAAAGTTTTAAAGCTTGGAGAATAAAAGGTTTTTTTTCCTCAACATCTATTTAAGAAGGATTTTGCATCCATTATTCACATATTTTGCAAGTTGGTGTATAAAGGAGGAAACATACATTTTTTTGCTTTTCAAGATTTAGAGGCTCAAAAGGGTTGCTTTTTCAATTTTCTTCATGGAATTAGGATTGGAATGCACAAAGGCACGCTTTTTCATGATCCAATCTTCTAGGGCATCGCATCTCAAAAATTACGCATTTCAAAAATAGGTGGTCAACTTTTTCAATTTTCATCGATTTGGGTCCATCTGCTTTTTGTTCCTCTTGAAGATTGGAAAATTTTATATTTCCAAAAATCTGCTTTTCGGTGCTTTTTTGGGAAACCCTCAGCTTTTCCAACATTTGACGAACTGGGTCTCTTCAGAACGTGATTGTCTACAAAACCCAGACCTCAACATTTTTTCGGGAATCTGCTTTTTGGAGAAAAATCAGCAATTTATTTTCAGCAGTTTGCACAAAACTTTTCCGAACATAAGCGTGTTCACAGTCAGTTAAAGTTTTTAAACATGCAATATTCTCCAATAGAAATTGGTGTACAAAGAGGCAGTTACCAGCTTTTTGGCGGATTTAGTTACCCAAAATATCCATGAATGAGTTATCTTTTCAGGACAGTAAAGATTTCCAAAGATAGAATTAAAGCAGCAGTTAACTCGATGCCTTTTCCAAGTTTTCTTACTATTCTTGTCTCACGCTTATCTATTCTTTGTGAAAGTGAGAAAATCAAATGTAATAGTTGGAACTTTCCCTGCTTTTTGTTTTCAGTAGGTTGTTAGTTAGTTGTCATGTTTTAGTTTTAGAAATAAAGCTTGTGAGTTGGCAAGTCTTGTTGTAAAAGCAAGGAGATTTTAGGGTTCCCTACTCCTTGCTTGTGTATAAATAAGGGCAGCCTTGCCCATTTTTCTTTAACCGTTATTGTGATAGCAAATTGCTGAGCCTACTTTGCCTGCAAGTTGTTATTCAGTGTTTGTTCACTTAGTGTAAGAGCAAGCTTGCATGCCTGCCTTTGCTGCAAATTATTGTTCAGTTCATGTGTAATTTGTGTCAAGTGTAATCTGGTTTGATTGCAAAACTGTAAGCTTGTTATTGCTAGAATCCTGCTATCCCAGAAGTGTAATCGTTATCAGAAATTTGAGAAAGGAAATCTTATGCTTACTTTGCTCTGATCTACTATCTCAGGTTTTGTTTTATCTGTTTCACTTATATAATCTTTATTTCAGCTTGCATCTAAAAGTACAATGAGTCTTAAGGTGTGCGTTGGAAGTGAGTTTATGTGAGTTTTGTGTTGAATCATTCCTCGTTTACTTCTAAAACTCAAGCTCTGAGTTTACTTGAGTTGCTAGAAGCATCATTAGAGTAGGCCTAGTTGTAGTTGAAGTTCTAAAAAAGGGAAAACCTCAACTACGACGCTAGAGTTTTATAACCTTGTGCTCTTAGCTAAGAACAAAAAGATTGGTAAATAGTTTAGTTTACTTTCTTTAAGCATCATCAGTGAAGAGGGAGCTTCCCCTCCTAATTTGAAGAGCAGTTTATTTGTCCATAGCTGGCCGTTTTTAATCCGCATTCCAGAGGTGCAAATTGAAAGTTTGAAACGCCAACACAAGCATAACACAACCACCTACCAATTGACACCTACCTGAAAGTGGAGAACCAATTAATACATAGTCAGATATAATCATATGAAAAAAATCTAATTGTATTCTAACTACAAAGGTTCCCTTGGCTTAAGTAAGTCATTGTTTGGATAGGATGATGGTAGAGCAGGTGTTGTAGATACCTATGTGTGCTTTGAGCAGGGATCTAAACACCTGGTTCACAACACTTCACTTATCATCAAAAGATTAGAACAGCTCTTGAGCCTTATTACTTCTGACTTGACGATGTAGGCATGCCCCAATGACAATCTCTATTTGTCTACAACAGTAGACTGCTCCAATATCATAACCCTTATCCTTTCTGAATGTGATTTATGCCTCTTTGGTTTTATCTTGCAGCTTGTATGGAATTGTCTGTCTGCTTGCATAGAAGCTTGTGGAGGTAAAAGCAGTGGGTCTATGTAGAGATTTTAACACTAGAATAGGCTATCTGGATTCTGAATATACTAATTGTGTAAATCATACATCAATAGTTTAATAGCACAAAGCTTTATTTTTCCTTTCTTGGCAAAGTTTGAAAGTTCATTTATTAAAGTTCTAAAATTAAAATTATTATATGTCAACTTTCAACTTTAGTTTAAGTAATTTGTTTTCCCTTTATGTACTATCATATATGTCTTCTCCATGCATTAGATGTTAGATTTTTCCATTCCATATTTATCAGACTATTAATAAAATGCAACCTTTTGCAGGAAAGAACAGTCCACTATTAGTCACCCTACTCTTGTGTTTAGCTGATACCCACAATCTTCTCAGTGAGGAAAATACAAGCATTGAACTTTATCAGCGGGCTATATCTCTACTGGAGGCAAGAAAGGGAGCAGAAAGTGAAGATCTTGTTTTTCCATTAACACAGCTGAGTCAAGTTCTAATAGAGGAATACAGAATCCAAGAGGCTGAGGATTCACTGCGCAGGTTAATGAGCACAGTTCATTTGCAATGATAACATTTTGCTGAAATTCAATGTAACATTAACTCTTTTTCCAAACTTCCAAATCTGTAAACATGAATTAGTTCAAGAATGGATTATAATTTAATCAAAGATAAGCAATAATATCTGAAGCTTGATGGTAAATACTTGAAGTTATGTAAAGGCTTCTTAGAGAAGAAAAATTGTTTATGGTAGGACTAAAAACATTTAACAGAGTTAAAAATGCCACTTGGAACATAATGATATGAACATGTTCTGCGATCGACTTTTGAAATTGTTATTCTCTGTGGATAAATCATCCTTTAGCCCTGCTTAAATATGTTTTCTTCTCTGCCTTTGTAAAAGCATGAATTGCAATTGTGTTTTTTAAGTAAGTTGAGATGTTGTAAGGAATAGTTTTAATTACAATTTTTTTTATACTGACATTTAGATCTAGTTATCATTTATTATTTATTTTCTTTTCCAGGGCATTGGCTATAACGGAGAAGCAACATGGAGAAAATGATGTAACGGCAGGATCAATTACGTGTGTTTTAGCTCGTGCACTGTGTGCAAAAGGTATTTTCCAATTCATGATAACAATAACTTCGTTTTTGCTTACCATAGATCCCACTTATCTAACATAGTATTGGTACGTATTCATACAATTCATTTGTGTAGGTATTCTTGTAATCAATTATGTTTGATTTTTTGTTATAGTTTTCTCGAATTTGAGCACCTTCTTTTGATTTGTTTTCTTTTCACTTTTTTTTTTTCCTTGAAATTTATGCAGGTGAAGTTAAAGATGCTGTTGTTTTATACAAGAAAGGTCTATATATTATGGAAAATAGTGGAAAAATTTCACTAGATGGTTCTGTTTTGGAAACTATACGAATAGATCTGGCAGAACTACTCCATGTTTTGGGCAGGTAATTTTTTCAATGCAAAAGGATTATCTCATGTGTTGAATTTCATAATGCAACAACATTATATTTGTATGATTGTTTAGCCTTTGTCACTGCATTAATTACTTTTGGCATTATAACCATGCTGTTATATATCCTTGTTGAATCATCAGCACAATAGTGCTTAAGGAATTCAGACCTCTTTTGAAATTCACATTTCTTGATGTTGTTTTAAACTTTTAGATATGTATTTGTATATGTATGAGAGACTAGCACAAAAGTAACCTAGATGAATCCCATATGACTTCAATAAGTTGTACAATTTCAGACTTAATTTTGAATATCATCGAAAATCTCATTGAGCCCACATCATTCTCTTGTAGTATATATAAAGATTTCTGTCTTGATAAATTCCTACATGCTTGCTATACTTGGGCTTTGGCAGTGTCTGCCTAATTTTCAATTAGGCTACCAGACAAATACCATCTTAGCAGTGATTTCTTTGTAGAACAATATAAAAAGGAAGAAGATGAGACAGACGAATATCTACTGTATAGTCTCTCATATTGATGCCTTTATTTTTTTTATTACAACCCCTTACTTGCACAACAATACAAAGATCAGCAAATACATACAGGCATTTCCTAGGTGTTTATAACATTGTTTTACTAAGAGTACATTTTTATTTGCACGCTCTAACAATTTGCTGCTTCTTAGGGACAAACAACACAAATATTAAGACCAATTTAAGTGATATGTTGTACTCCAGGGATGATTATTGGCACACTCTATTTAAAGGCATTTATTAGGGAGATCTCTTAAAGTCTTATTGATCTCCAACTGAAGGGAATGATTTACATGGACCACAAATCAGTTCATCATGATTCATACAATATATTGATATTGCTGATAAAAAAATCTTCACCACAAGGATAATTGTGGATGTTCTCCAAGTCATCAATATCAGCATGTAACAATTTAGAGTGTTCACCTCTAAGGAGAATGACCTACAAATGTAACTTAGGCAATTAAAATTCTCCAGGGAAAACTTGCACAAGTCTTGCTCAGGGAGATAATTTACTGGTGTCTTGAAAAGGATTCAAGCATTTTGCAGATGGTGACTTGTAGAATTTTTCCTTATGGAGACAATTTAAATGCAACTTGACTGGGTTTCAGGTATTTGTGCAAGGTTACGTACAAAATCTTCCTTACAGAGATGGTCTGTAGGTGTCTCAAATGGGATTCGAGTTTTGCAAGGTACAGAAGTATATTTCAGCGTTTAACAGTAAACAAGCACTAGTTCAAATGTTTAAATAGCATAAAATACTAAGTCAAAACATTTTGAGCATTACATATCACAGAAAAATTCCTGCAAGATTACCTACAAAATCTTCCTTGCAGAGATGATCTCTAGGTGTCTCTCAAATGGGATTTAAGCTTTGCAAGGTAGAGAAGTAGATTTCATTAACAGTAAATGAGCACTAGTTTAAATGTCTAAATAACATTAAATACTAATTCAAACATGCAGAGCATTGCATGTGACAACAGAATTCATAATTTGTGATAATTAGACATCATTATTTTGGTCAATGTCAGTAGGACAGTTTGACTGTTGTCAAACTAATATTAAATCTTTGTCAAAATGAGTACAAAAGTAAGCATCAGAAGATTCTTAGTCAAATACAGGTACAACAGTCAGCATCTAGGTCAATGGTCAGCTTATGTCTTGAAAACAGACATTTGTAGGTTGCAGAAGCTCAAGCATCAACAGAAGACAGTTTGTTCACGCTTAAAATTGCGACAATTTTTACTTCATACCTCTTCTCAATATGTATGTCCTCTTCCTTGCCCCATTTCACAATGTTTTTATCTAAAATCTCTTCCAGGGCAGCCCACTGAGAGCTCACCTTTTTGCTACGTCTCCCAAGCCAATGAAAGGTCAAAATCTTGCTGAGCTCTGTAATGTGATATAACATGTTAGGAGCGTCTTTCTCTGATGTAAAACAGGATCCCTTGTATTTTGGTCAATTACCTATCTTGCAGTTCTTATGTTCCTCTCTATGATCCTGAGAAAATTTCCACTGCAGTCATCTCTTCAAACTGGCTCTTGGGACTTGGTGTCAATCAACAGCCTGAAAAGACATATGCAGTGATCTGAAAATGGTTGAGTATTTCAGATTGGGAAGGTTCCAAAGTCAGGTACATGCTGCAAGATCATTTGTGGACTGCTTGTGATGGTGCTACAGGCATTTGTGCAGGCTGCTAGAGGCATATTGTGGGCTGCTACTGGCGAGAACAAGTTGTTATAGGTGTGATATCTTGCATCATTCTTCTATTGGAGTGATTGCCATTGCTTTCAGCAATATGGAGAATGCTAGAATGAAATGCAGTGGCCAGTGAGTGTATGAGTGGAGAAAATACGTTTGCAGGTCCTTGGCTGTGGTCTGGAACATTGTTAGGACTTAGGAGATTGTGGCGCCATACATTCATTTCATCATTTCTTTCAAATTAATTTTGACAGTTCTTATTGTTGAAAGTTGTTTTAGGGTAGAAGACTATAAAAGGAATGATTTGGTTCCTTGTTGGGCAGCCGTTGACTTGGAAAGATGTTGTGCTAGTTTATTTTCACCTATGGCATATATTGTGGGCTGTTGTTTATTGGCAGCCACAATCATTGGTTCCCAAAGTGCAATGGCTGTATATGCATGTATGGCAGGCAATCAACTATTGTTATTTTTGTGTTGAATGTTGAATGCTATGCCCCAAGCCTATATTGTGCATGGGGATATGTGTAGCCAACTTGTGGCTAGCATAACCCTTAATTAAGTTATATGATTATTTATATAATCTTATACAAGTAGTTAGGTCAGCCTTGGTGGCATCCATGCCATAGTATTGTATATAAAGCAGGTAGAGGTTAGTTTGTTATCATCATATTATGAGTGCTGTTCTTATTGAAGACTTGTGGAGGTTTGCCCCCTTGAAGTGGCCAATTATTATCAAGTATTGGCAGCATATTTTCTATTATATTATCCTTTGTGCAAATTTTTTATTACAAGTAGTATCATAGCATGATCTTGGCATCTGAAAGGCAAGAAACAAGGATTTTTTTTTTAGGTCAGATTGTGAAGTGCATATCTCTCACAATTTGTTGAATATTTTCTTAAAATTTGGAGGGCTGATCAAGGATATAAAGAAGCTGTCACAATCCAAATTTGAGATCATTCGACTCTAATTTGAAGGAGTTATTGTGAAATTAGGGTTTTAACTAAAATCACTCCCAAAGCTGCAAATCAGTGAATTTTTTTTCATATTTTTTTAACCCAAGAGCAATCTATACTTTGGAAAGTTATGTTATTGTTTTTTAGTTTATCTTGAATTGTTTTGAGTAAGTTTATTTGAAAATTATTTTGGAGGCATTATGGTAGGGACTAAGAAAGAAGATATTGATGAAATATGCACACAGATAGCTTCTATCAAGAGTTGTGTGGAAAACTTAAGAGTATATGCACACAACATGAGTTGGAAAGTAAACACCTTAAGAGTATGTGCACATGATGTGAGTTGGAAAGATAATATGACTCAAGAAGGAGGAGGAGGAGAAGGACAAGGACAAGGAGGAGGAGAAGGACAAGGACAAGGAGAAGGACAAGGGGGAGAACAAGGAGGAGGAGGAGGAGGAGGAGGAGAAGTGGTGCCCAAACCAATAGTATCTTGCGATGAACTATCACTATTTGGAGAGATGCCAAAGGGTTTACCACCAAAAAGATCCAAGATCATAGCATTCAACAAGTCCCAAAGGACAAACCACCTAATATTAGGCCATATCAATACCTCCATTTTCAAAAGAGTGAGATTGGTAAATTGGTAGAGGAGATGTTGGATGCAAGATATATAGTGTTACTTGAGCTCAATGAAGAGGAAAGAATCATCTTCGATATAGAATAACACTCCAAACATACATAAAGATTAAAGAAGCAAAGGACTAAGCTAATCATAGAGTACAATAGGAAGTGGAAGAATCTAGGTAGTGAAGATGTGATGTGGGAGGATGAAGTGTTCCTTTAGAGGCATCCAAAGTTCATCAACATTGGGGGAAATGTTGGTTTTAAGGGGAGGGGCATGTTATGCCCTTAACCTATATTGTACATGGGGATGTGTTGCCAACTTGTGGCTAGCACCTTTACTTAAGTTGTATGATTATTTCTATAGTCTTATATATGTAGTTAGCTCGTTCTAGGTGGCATCCATGGCACATGTGTGGTATATATAGGATGTAGAGGTTCGTGTAGTATCATCATATTGTGCATTTTTTTCTTATTGAAGACTCGTGGAGGTTTGGCCCTTCAAAGTGGCCTATTATTATCAAGTATTGATAGCCTACTTCATATTATATTCTTCGCTTGTGCAAGTTATTTCATTACATCAAAAGGACTGGAATATTTGGGCTCCAATGTGGATGTTTGGATAGTTGGACAATTATGCATGGATAGCCTTTGCCATTGAAGGGCAACCAATGTAATGTCCCCATTTTGGCCATACGCTCTTCGTTTGGTTTTAGCCTATTTCCGGAAATCCATAGGCTACTTAGATGTGCGAATTTAAGGTTTCCACTTTCTTTAAGTCTTGCTTCCAGCTCAGTTCTGCTTTTTGTTGGTTTTGAGGTAAACTTACTATTTTTGGCAGTGGCTATTTTTAGTAAGTCTAATTTTGGTAGTGGCATCATCAACAGTTCAACTCAAGTCATCTTGTTATCCATCAGTTTCAGTTTGGCTTTGGGTTTGGTTTTCTTCATGAGTTGAGTTTATACTTAGTCAAATTTCATGTTTCTTAGTTGTACCCCACGCCTAGGAGTAATAACTTCATGTTGTTTTAAAAGAGGGGCCATTAAGGGGGTCAATTGTGCATTTAATGATTTATTAAATGCTTTATTGTTGCAAAGTGAAGTTGGACGCCTAAAGGAGGTTGAGTAATATTTTATTATTTCAAAGAGTAAAATGCAAAAAAGGTGGCGTCCCTTTTGGAAGTTGAAGTGATTCAACTTCTTGGAATTTGAAGAGTTCTTGTTGCTTCATTTGCCAACTGAAGCTTATATATTGCTGCTGTTTGAAGTGCCGATTATGTTATGTTTTGGAAAGCAAAGTTATGCTGCTAGTTTGAAATCCAGAATCCGGCTAAGGGAAAGCTTAACAAATTTACTCCATTCTTCAGGCCTGAAACTATGGTTCCCTAGATGGTCTATTGGGGATGTGCTTCATGCAGAAGTGCATATTGAGCATCAAAGTGAAGAAATTTGGTGATGTTTTCAGTATTTTGTGTTGCTGATTTTCATACAGCTGAAGATGATTTTTGTATACAGCTCCTTGAGTAAATTTTATTTCATTATGGGTATTTGAGCTAACCATTTCTATGCTAAGGGCGATGCTATTTGCAGAAAATCAGAATTTATGATGAAGTGTGGATTTTTCTAGGAAGGCCGTACCTTTTCTAGGGCCGTACCATTAATGATTAGCTTGTATTGGGTGGGTTTCGAACTTGCTGTTTGGTGATTGTTTGGCACCTACAA
>VDFB02260289.1:25789-68519 GCA_007258455.2 Sequoia sempervirens | reverse complement strand
TGACGTGGAATTTGTTCCATGGGGTCCTCATGGGTTGACTGACTTGTTCACACTAGTGCCTTGCGTTGACCTACTATTTATAACCTGTTTGAGAAGTGATTTACTATTTATAGTAAATGCTCAGATTGCCTTCAAATTTTACCAGTGGACTCCTTGAAAGATACTGATCGCAATGGGATACATCAGTTGTCAAAGATTTTGGCGTTTGACCCCTCATTTTAGGTCCCAAAGCTGGAAACCCTAATCCGACTTGCATGTTGACCAAATGATCTCCGTTTGACCCCGTTTTTGTTGCATTTCGCTCTGTTCGTGACATTGAAGTGTTGGGCAGCTGCCAGAGTGATCCTGCTAAAAATAGTAAGTGTTTGAAAAAGTGACCAATCAGCTACCGGATGTGTTTGCATGTCACACAGCCCAATAGATCTCACAAAACCCAGAAAAACCCAGCAAACTGGACTGCATGTGGGCACTGGCTAAAAATAGCAAGTTTCTGAAAAGTGATCAACTTGACCTGCATGTCACATCATTGCGAAGCTCTCGAAAAACCCATAAAGAATATCCTGACATGCATCGAAAATTTTTACATGCAAACCCTAAAAATAGCCTCTGAAGTCAAGACTGCTGAAAGTTATCATCTCATCTTGCATGTTATATCATTGCGTAGGTCTCGGAAAACCCAAAAATATTCTCTAGACATGCACCGAAAAACTTCGCATGCAAACCCTGAAAATGGCCTTTGAAGCCCAGACTTGCTAAAAATAGCAAGTGGTCAGATCCAACTCAAAATTCACAGGCAGAAAACTTAAAGTGTTCTAAGCACGGTGTAACAATCAAAATTCCATTAGCCAACTCAATGTGACCTCAAACTGACATGAAGAGTGCAAACCCTAATTCTACAGACTTGGTCAAAAACTCAATTTACGTTCAAAGATGTGGACATCCCCGGAAAGACCGACAGCAAAGAGAGAGACAGCGGAAAAAGCCAAAGCCAAAAGACGAGAACAAAGCAAAAATTAGGGGGTCCCCATTTGCAATGGGCTGATGTGTGAAAAGGTCACAACAAGGTGTTGATTCAAGACAAATATCACTCTAATTACTACTGATACACTGTCAAATCAGACTGACACACTACTGATAACTCACTTAAACACCACCCACACAGCTACAAACCCTACCTAGATTCATACCAACATAACCAAACTGATCTTACTGATCTCTATGATTCTGCAACATTGAAAATCACTGGTAAACATGCCAGAACAGCAAGGTAATCACTCAAAAATCATAACCAGCATGCCCAACACACTAACACATATGAGCTGGTAAACCACATCAAAATCACTTTAAAACATCCACTAAACACACCCAAACACACTGTAAGAATATTATATCAGATTGATAAATAAAATCAGACATGAACAGGTCTGAAGACATGAACAGGTCTGAAACAAAGATATAATTTCGTTGGTACAATAGGTACAGCAAGTACAAATTCCATAAAAAATACTCACCAAAATCACCAATGTTCACCTTTTAATGGATTGGCCCTTTAAACCTCAAACATCCTATTGGAACATGTTAAAATTTTCAACAAAATTGCATCAGTAACATTCAAAAATCAAAAACTTTCTCAAAATACATCAAACATCTCCATTATCAACAACAAATTGGAAAAGGACTTATCATTTAGCACAATGGTGATTTATGGATGAAATCACTCAACCAACTAGGAGGGTTTTCATCCCCAAAACTGGATTCACCAAAGGGTTTTCATCGTTAGGTGAATAGGGAGAACTCATTTTCTTTCACCAAAGAAAATGAAATGAATAAGCAATAACCCTTCTTCTCAAGACCCAACTTCCTTTTATAACTTTTTTAGTGTAATGTCCCCTCTGGCCGCTTGAGTGTTAAGGAGGCCTTTAGCCTATTTTGTTTCCGTAGGCTATTTGGAAAGTTAAAATAAGAGAATAATTAATTAATTAAATAGAGTTGTAGAAATAAAGTTAATTTTTGAATGATTTTTATTTAATTAATTTCTAAGTGAGTTTTGTTAGAGCCGAAATTATACAGATAAAATATTAAGTCACTTTGAGCAGGAAATTTAAAAGTGCGAGAAATAATATAAAAGGTGTTTTGGGGAAAGGGGATTCTCGTGCAAATATTTTATGGTGAAAGTTTCTTCAAATCTTGGCTTTTGAGAGCCTAGAATTTGTAGCCAAAGGACGGAAATCCTTGTAGTAATCGATTTCGTGGACGAAAACCCACCTAGTCAGTTGAGCAATTTCATCCAAAAGTCACCATTATGTTTAAATATTTTGCGATGCAATTAAAGATTTCAATTTTATTTTGATTGAGGATTTAGGAGTTTTTTGAATTGAAGAGAGTGACAAGTTGATTTTGGTTAAGATCACAAAGGAAATAAAGAGCTGTAAGTAAATTTTCTGGGATTAAACTTAAGTGGCTGCAATAACTTAGACATTTTCTAGTTTTGTGATGTCCCCTTATAGATTTATCTTAACTTTGTCTTTAGTCTTCTAAATCAAGGTATCCAAATAGGCCTAGAATCAATAATTCCAATGGTAAACTTTAATCTGATTAAGAGCAACCTTCAAGGCTATTATTGTCTTGATTATTAGACTTAAAATATATTGATAATTATTAATAATTAATGATATGCTGATAGAAATGAGCCACTATCTGCTATGAAATTCTGATATGCAATCTGTATTATAATTGTTTTAAAGAATGCAAATAGACACCATGATAAGGATGTGATTTCTGGTTTCTCTATCTAATTACATGCATATGAATGCAGGCAAGATGATGTCTATCTTCAATCGCTGTTTCTAATTTTTATCCTTCAAATTATGCGACTTAACCTTGGCTGGGTGTCTGAAATATTTCAATTGATATGCAGCCTGGTTTAGAGGATCATGTGCTCCCTTGGAGCAACCTCGATCTGCTGTAGAAGATGAATTAATCTGCCAAATATTCCATGCCTTCTGCTCTTCATTTATTATCATTTTTATATCTTATCTCCCGAATTGGAAGGTTATGTCTCTTGAAGAGAGATGTCCGGTTAGAGGGATGTGTCTTTTAGCTTGATGTTAATCGCTGTCCATAAATGCATATATGATAAAGGTGGTCGGCTATCATTTAAAGTATTAATACCATTGTTTCACTTAAGACATCTTTGTCTTAAATGGATAAGACTTATTTTGTCTTATATTCATGCATTGCACCATATTGAGACACTTTTGTCTTATTCCCAATATAACCACTTTTGTCTTCTTTCACTTGTATTGATCGGCTCTAAATAATGCCCGTCTTGTTTTATTTAATTTTTTCTTTTTCCTAATTTGTCTTTTTCTTATTTGTCTTCTTTTGCCTTTTGTCTTTAATTGCTGCCTTATTATTATTTTTTAATTACAAACTTGGGCACCCATATATTTATGTATAATTTTCTTTGTGATTGCCTATAAAAGATTGTTTGGCATAAATTACTTCAATTCTTTGGACAAGTGAGTGGGATATCACAAGTTTGCATGAAGGGACATGCAGCTATTTGGGAGGTCGCACAAAGGTTGTGAGGGCTCAAAATGATTAAAAAACACCTTTCTACTACATCGCCATCTCATTGGAAGTCATTTGAAGATCTCAATTTGCTTGGAGAATTCATGCGAAGATTGTGATGAGTTTTAGAGGTCACCTGAGTAGAGTTGTGACTCCTAGAGGTCGCATTAGGGATTCCCTTCTAGTTAAAACCATAGTTTGCAGACTCTGCGGACTCGCCGCGGACTCGGGAGTCCCGACCCTGGCCGAGTTGACTCGCCACGGACTCGGGAGTCGAGTCCAGGAAAGTCTTGGGTCGGGACTCCCGAGTCCGACCTCAGGACTCGGCCGAGTCTTGAGGTCAGACTCGGGAGTCCCGACCTAGGACTCTCCTACGCGGTTGAGTCTTAAAATGGGTTAAAACCCATGTTTCTTTATATTTTTTTTTTCATTTTTAGACTCTCAATTGTGAAAAACAGGTTTGCAAATTGATTTGGGGTTGATTGAAGCAAGGAGAACGAACTAAAAAGAACAAAATAGAGCCAGGTAAGTGATCTAACAATTCTTTTTGTTTGTTTTCTTCAATTTCTTGCATTCAAAATCAAAAAAATCAAGAAAAATAAGGGGAAATGCTGCCAATTTTTTTTCTATTTTCCTTAATAGCCTAATTCTTATTGTTTCTACTTCTAGCTTGGATTTGCATTATTTTTCTTTTGCAAATGTTTGAAACTTTGAATCACATTTATTTGCTGATTTTTTAGCAAACCCTAGCTGATTTTTTTTTTCCATTTTGAACTTGAAACAACAATGTCGTCTTCAAATCCAAAGGGACTAAAAAAAGACCCTGCATGGAAGTATGGAATTCCAGGAAATAAAAAAGATGAATTGACATGTAATGAATGCCAAAAATGGGTGACAGGAGGAATAAACAGATTAAAATACCACCTTGCTAGAATACCTAGGCAAAATGTGGAGGGATGCAAGAATACTACTCCTGAGATTATTAGAGAGATGAAGGCCCTTCTTGCTGAATATGAGCTTAAAAAAGAGGAAAGACAAAAAACAAAGGATGCCCTAGCAACAACAATGAGTGGATCCCAATCCCAATCTACACCCTCTATGCCCCATGGTGCTACTGCTGCAAGTCCAAGCTTCCATGCTCCACATTCATCTTTTGGTGAGAGTCCTGATGGTTCCTTTTCTACTGCTAGTGCTAGTCAGGGTCCTTCATCAGGACCAAATTATTTTATTCCACGTAATGTTCCAGGAGCACAACCTTCACTTGAAGGTACCGGTTGGAATAAGGAAAAGCATCAAGAAGCTAGGATGGCTGCTGCAAACTTTTGGTACTACAATAATCTACCTTTCAATGTTGCAAACAACCCATATTGGGAAGGTTTGGTGAATGCCCTTACAGTTGTAGGAAAGGGGTTTAAGACCCCATCATCTAGAGATTTGAGCATAGTTACAAGACTCGCCCAAACTCGACGAGTACTCGCGAGTCCTGAGGCGAGTGACCCTAAACGAGTCCCAAAGACTTGGCTGCTGAGTACTTGCCGAGACTCGCCGGACTCGGCAGACTCGGCAGACTCGCCGAGTTTTGTGCCTCAAACTTGGCCATTTTAATTAATTTTTTTTAAAAAAATTGCAATCTTTCATTTACAATTTTTTTAATTAAATGGTGTGCGCCATGAAGGTTTGTGTGGTTTCGAAGGTCTTCATTTGGGCTTGGTGGCAGGGGCTCCGCCTCTTGATTCGGCTCAGACGCACAGGGAGGCGCCAGGAACCGCCCCAGATTCCCGCGGAGGGGTGGCCGCCTCGATCTCCGAGATGGGGCACCGCCTCCCCAGAGAGACTGCTGGGCGCGCCGCCCCTTGACTCACCGGGCGGCTGCCCTCGGGACCAGAAGGGCCACCCCCAGACCTCCCACAAGGGCACTCACCTCTTGATCTCCCACTCAGGGTGCCGCCTCCCCAGACTTCCCACACACAAGGGGCACTCAGCCTCTGGGATGCCCCGGGCAAGGGCATCAGCCCCCCACCCCTCAAGGGTGTTTCCCAAAACCCTCATCAAACTATAGGTTCAAGCACGTTACACCAGAAGAACCCTGGTGGTTCTCAACCCCGAAACCCTACTGAAATGCTGTGTTTGAGAGTTTTTGTGTATTTTGTATTTTTTGTGGTTTTTTGCATTAACATGAAAAGCTGCGATTTTATCCTAAATTGCTTTAAAAATCCAAAATAAATGCTAAGGCAATAAAATTGCTTGGAAATTGACCAGAACATATAGGCGCACCAATTTATTAATTTTCCAGAGTTTCAACAATAACAAAATCTGAACAATGAATGAAATATAACATTATTATAAAGGAACCTGATGGCGGCTGCAGCAGCATAGAAAGAATGATAAGATTGTACGGCTAGCTTGCATCTCCAGCACAGAACCTCAAGAAATCTCCAGAAACGCCATACGCATTAGATCCCTCTGTCAGATGTTGGAAACTGGAGGCGTTTCTTCTGGAAAGAGAAAGTACGGCCCTGCAAGTACAGAACTGTACGGCCCAGCAGCAAGAAGAAATATGGTACGGCTTTATTGGTAATGGTGCCAGAACTTTGTAAAAATATCTCTGTGAAGTCGCCTCAAATGCTAGATGGATATTCTCTGATAAACCCTGCCTGAATCAATCAGTAAGCTCAGTCTGTAACCTCTGTGTGAAGTCACCAAGATGCAATCTTCAACTGGTATTGCACAGTCTCAGTATGCCAAATTCTGAAGAGGTATCGTTCCCCAGAATCGATTCGTCTGCTGAAACCCTAGGTTTTGCAAACTCCAATGCTCAGAGCAAATACAAGACAAATTTGAATAACATATCATAATGGTTCGATTTGTCTTTCCTGTGAATATATATCTCTCTTGAAAAATTCGACCCAATAGCTCTTTTTAATAATCATTTAATGAAATGATTAAATTCGCCTTTTAGACTTAGGAGAAATTATAAATAATTAAATGACGTCTCATAAATGAATAATAATTATTCATTATGTCAAAATATATCACTTTATTATAAAGTATTAAAAATACTTTATAATATACCATTTAATTATTAATATTTAAATATTAATAAAGTGACTTTAATATAAAGTCAAAATATTAAATATTCACAATCATTAAATAATTCTTTATTTTCCATCCCACTAACAACCAAAGAACTGGTCGACTCGAAGCCGCATCTCTACTGAACTGTGCCCTCGCCAAAAATAGCTTCCACGCCTCATTTCTAAAAAATAGAAAGTCTCAAAACCACTAATGATTCTAAGGCTCCAACCTGAAACAACTGCAAACCTACAAAACACTGAAAATCATTTCTAGATCCCTTCCAGACATCTGTCACCACGAGGGATCGAATAATAGGCTAACCATTACACCACCATACTGAATTAGGATGGGGACATCACACAAACCCTAGAAGCTGATTTTGACCTCCTAAAACCGTAGGCGCTACTGGCCAGCTGGGGCACCCAAGGATCCCAGAGTTAGATTATTTTTGAGGTTTTTCATGATTTTCATTTTACTTCTTTGATGCCACCTCTCTGTTCAATCCAGGATTCCGACCGTTTGATTGATCCAATGACCAAGTTGATAGATTTACTACGAAGCCAGAACAATTCTAAGAAGAAACTCTTGGAGGCACAAGCCCTAAATCCTGCATCTGACCCCTTGAAATGCTAGGTGCCCTTGGCTAGCTGGGGTACCTTTATTTGCCAGACTTAGTTTTTTTTTTTTTTTCATTCTTTCAACTTTTTACTTTCTCCATCTTTGCTGCTCCGCATTAACCAACTGCCTTCACCGTATGTCGAAGACTGAAAATATTCTAAGGCATGATCAGTTAGGGGCCTTGACTAGATAGGGGCACCTAGCATCTCCAATGTTAGACAGATTTTCACCATTTTCGAGATTTTCCAACTTCCCTCCTTCATTCTCCGTTTTGCGAATATCTTTCGCCTTTGATCAATTTGTGCAGTGTTTGAAACCTTGAATCTGATACCTAGCAGTTGACCATCCTCCATTGATGACCTCAAAGCTCCTATTTTAGCTTCTTGAAAAGCAAAATAGACCCACCAGAGATAAACTGATCTTTTGACGATTTTGACTAGACTAGCCGGATCAGGAAGTATTTTAAACCAATCAAAATCATTTGAGCCCTAGAAACAAAATTTATATTTTTGAAAGTTATGCTAGTATCCATTTGAGAAGAAACCCAGAAAAAATCTAGTTTTAGAAACTTTCTATTTTTAAAAAATTTCCTAAAAAGTAGGGCCAAAAAACTGAGATCTAGGGTTTGAAGACAATGTCGCTCTGAAGAGACCCAAATCGTCAAATTTGAAAATTTTGAGCTTTTGACCAACATGTGTGACATGCAAATTTCCATTTTCTGACCTTTTTGACAATTTTTACAAGACTTTTACCACTTTTTACAAAATGCCTTAATGAAGCAAAAAATTTAATTTTGGGTACAACACTTGACAACCATCAAGTCATTTAAATGGCCTTTGTGTATTCTGGAAAAGCGGCCCAATCCTTGGCTGATCATTTATGATCTTCTATAAAAGAATTACATACAAATAAAGATACAATTTTACTATTCTATCTACTATGGATTGTTACTTCTTCATTATTCCAAGTATTAGTTTTACTTTTATTAGATAGAACAAGTAAACATTTGGCACCATTTCCTTAAGAGAAATCGGATTAGATTTAAGAGATTCATGCCCTTAGACACCAATAAAGGCAAGAAGAGACCACAACATAGTCAAGACCAAGAGATTGGGTGATCTTTAAGATTGATAGAACAAAAAGAATGGAGAAGAAGACAATGAGAAATAGCCAAAGAAACCTCAACCGTACAAGTCCCAAGTCAAATCCCATCCCAAGAACAACGTTGAATTCAAAGCTAGCACCCCAATCAAGAAAACAAAAACACTTCCGCTACAAGGAACCATATAAGGGCATAGTGGGAAAAGATAGCAAGGCACTTACCACCATCTGACAAAGCATGGGTCGATGTTTCCGACCAAGTGGAAAAATCGGTACAACAACTAGTATGTAAAGTGTGTTGCCAAAACTGATCATAAACCCCTGAATTTTTGCCTCAGGAATTTTGACAAACACTTATCTTGCAACATTTTGTCTTGCTGGTAATGGTTTTCAGTTTGTTTTGAATTGATTTTGATTGACTCAAATGATGTTTGATTGCTTGCAAATAAATGCTAAATTGTCTAACAATGCAATGGAGATGAAATGCAAGTATTTTTGTGTTTTCAAGTGCATATAGATGACTGAAACTTATTCAAATTAACACCTACAGCTGAGAGACATTTTTACAAACACTTGTCATGCATGCTAATATCAACTACAGCCAAGAATATAAGACAAATATCTGATATGCAACTCCTCCTTTATTATATAATGCATAGACTGAGTACAACTGATTGTAATGATATGCCAAGACTCTTGGCTTACAATAGCTCCAAATGATGCAACTACAATTCCCCTATATGACAGCGATTTATGCAATATGATGAAGCAATGCAAATGTACAAAACATGATGAAAGGAACCTGGGAAATGATGCTAGAATGATCTGCAAAGAAGTGGCAGCCTGTAGAAGAATTTAGCAGCAAATAGAGAGTCTTCTTGATGATGATTCGACCTCCTCAATGAGCCGCCCTTGTTCTGGTCTGCAATCTTCAGAATTAAAATCGTGGCAGCCTCTTGTCCTACCAAACATCTCCAAACATGGTTGCCATAGCCTCCCAGCTGGAGCGCTTCAATACCCAGAAGGAATCGATGCCAATAGCAGCCACAATGAATAAATTTCTGAGTATGAAGTCTGCAAATCATCCTCAATGATGGCAGCAAAAATATAGAAAATCGACCCAGCCGCCTTCTTACAAATTCGTCCTCTTTGTTCACAAAATCGAATTTCCTTTTGACTGCAAAATATCTTCACAAAATCTACCAATGCTTCCTTGAATCGAATTTTTCCAAATTTGGCCCTTGGCCACAAAATTTGCACCAATGAAGAGACTGAAATATCTCCTCCTCTCAACTCCAACTAGGATTGATATTTCACAATCGAAACCGGTACCTTAGAGTCTTCAAACCCGCAAGTAATCAAGCATTCAAGCTTCACCAATGCTGGAATGTGAATATGCAAACTTAAGATGTGTCAATTAGTCTCCAAAAGGCTCCTTATAAAGAATTCACAATCACCTCCAAGAAGCTTCTAAAATAAAATATTATTTTATTCTCTTAAGTGACTTTTTGATATTATTTTACTTTTAGTCACTTTATTATTAAATTAATTAAATATAAAGTCATCTTATGATATTACATTTTTGAGATAACTTTACAAATAATTAATTTAATATTTTCTTCCCTTATTTTTCCTTTTAGCCTTCAGGAATAAATAAAGGCTAAAATAATATCCAAGTGGCTACTGAGAAGGGGACATTACATAGTAGACAAAGAAGAATGGGAGATAGAATCTAAAGATTCATTGACAAAAACGTACAAAAGTAATCTTCAACATATCAAAGAAATAGTGACTAAAGAAGAATTGATGATTGAAGGAATCGACACAAAAAAACTCATAGGCCAAAGGCATACAAGAAATAACCTAAAGGAAATTCAACTATGTGGAACACTAAAGTAGGAAAAGTTGAGGATTTTCGATCAAGAGTGCAAGAGAAGCACCAAAGCATCTAAATCAGAACTCCCTAAGACAAAAATATGGTGAATCCCCCATCAAGTTCTAATATCAAAAGGAAAAAGCTGCCCAAATTCACAAGTAATGGATCAAAAGATACTAGGACGCATTATAAAACCTATGAGAAACTCTGAATAGCAAATGGCCAAGACAATAGATCCTAATGGCTATGGTCCTTCCTAGCAACTCTAATGGGCATAGCGATTGGTTGGTACACAAAGATCAAATTGACTTCCAAAACTACTTGGGAAAGATTGAAGAAAACTTTTGAAGAGGATTTTAAGCTACTACAAGGTGACAATGAAATTGTAATGGATATTTATAACACAAAGCAAGGAAAACACGAGAATGTTGGGGCCTATAATCATAGGCTCAAGGAGCTCCTAGTAAAATTAGAAAAAGAACCAGCCAACAATCTCAAGAAGAGATGGTTCATTGAAGATTTCATTCCTTCACTAATGAAAAAGATAAAGGTAGTACCACCCTCTTCCTATACAAAATCCTATAGTCAAGCAATGGACATAGAGAGAGAACAAAACATCCTCTCGTGGAGAAATAAAAATAGAGGAAGATGAGAGTTTAGATGACAGTAGCAACAATGAATTTGAAACAATACAAGCCTTGAGAAGGTATATGATGAAGGAAATAAAGGCAGAAAAAGAAACCAAAGAACTTTGGTTCACAGAATGTAAAGGTGAAGGTCACACCAAAAATAATTGTCCTACAAAAATGTTTTATGATAATTGTCAAGTTGTGGGTCATTTGATCAAAGAGTGCCCATATAATCTAAGGAGTAGGATTAACAGGTGCTCTTCACACAAGGAGAGCAATCCACTCCACCCAACACTCCATTGAAGCAACAAAAGAATAATGCATCTCTGAGTGGCTACATAAATCAAAGAGGGGGAGGTTGGAGTTGGATACAATACGATTGTAAAGGTCATCCCAGTGTACAATGTAGGCAATGCGATGAATGGGGGAAATTTGAAAGAGATAGCTATAGAAACCAGAGCACAACAGGATTATTGTGCAAACGGTGTGGACCTAAAGACCATGAAGATGTCGGATGTCCGAAGCAAAAGGCCAATATCAACATGATTGATGTAGAAGGGCATAATGAAGTATTGGTTGTTACTCGAGCCCAAGCAAAGAAGGCAATGTACTTGAATCCATGTACAAAAAAAAGAAAACTTCATGAAGCAAGAGCCAAAGTGGAGAATGTTATAGCTAACAAATGACATCACTCAAATGCAAATGCAAGTACAGGAACAAATCAATTACAATGAAGTAAAAATATTACATGGAAAGTAATTCAAAATATTATACAAGTCAATTGTTAAAGTAAGGGATTTACTATAATGTATTCCTAAACTCCAAAATGATATGACTAATAGTATATTTAAGAAGAATGAAATAATGCATGCTACGGTCCATTTAGAATCTAGAGTCAATGACGACCCAATAATGAAACCTCCATTGTCAAGAGACCGAGTGATCGATCCTATGTTATTGACGGTTAACATGGAAAAGAAACCAATGGTCATGTACGTGGAGATCCTTGGAAGAAATCTCACAAATACAATTGTTAATGGTGAATCTGATGTGAATGTACTTCCAAAAGACACTTGAAGAAGTATGAGTAAGCTAACCATCTAGCTCCCAACTTTTCAATTGGTAGGTGCAGACCAACAAGGGGTCAAAGTGCTTGGAGTTTTTATGGCCCCAAAGGTACTCATTATAACTCAAACATTTTTTATTAAATTTTGGGGTCATCTCATTATGAAAGAAAGCAGTCTATGCATTGTTGGGCTGAGGTTATCTATGAGCAGCCAAAGCCAACCATAATTGGAAAAAAAACTAACTCTAGATTGAAAACAAGGGTTGGAAGTATATAATTGATTTGAAGAACCAAGCAGAAAGTGAGGAAGAAGCTTCCCCAAATTTCTTAGATTCATCATATTCAAACTTTAAAGAATGCATAGAGAAGCAAGATAAAGGTCTAGTGGAGTCAAACACCAAAGGAATTCTAAAATTGTAGTCACGTTCGAAGATGAAACAAACTCTCTTCATGTTTGTTTCACTAGCAAAGGAGGACTATGAAGTATTTCCATTGAACTGTAATTTTATTGAAGCCATGGAGATCAACGAAGAGGAGCCAATAAAGAACGATTTGAAGAGTTGTATAGTTTATGTCTATGGGACAACAAGATTCACAAAAGTCAACAATTTTGGTTCCAATAGAAGCACCCAGCTTCACTAAAGATTTCAAAATTAAGGAAGGTACATCTCAAAATAATAATATTAAACAAATTTCAATTTGGAGACTATGAATGTTTGTTGCGATAATAAATGTTACAAAGGACCATACTTGTGTTGCATATTTCAACACGGCATTGAAGTTAAATCAGAACATACTTCACAAGAAATTTATGGGAAAAATACCATATAGTAGATCAAACAAAAAAAGAACAAAATTATTGAAGTCAGAGTCGAAAATTAAAAGTGAGCCCCACATGGAAAAAATAGAAAAAAAATAATAAAAGTTCAAGCTTGTGTGGGATAGGAAAGCCAAATAGTAGAAAATTAAATATTAAGATCCCCTTAATACCACCATACGGCCTATGTCTCCCCTCACCATACGACCTACTTTTTCCATTATCGTATGTTGTCCTTCCCTTGTATGATTTTATTTTCCTAATCCTATTGTATTCTTGAAATTCTCTATTATCATACAATTTCTTGCTAACATCATATGGCCTGAAATCTGGAGGTTATTGCATTTAATTTCTATCAATACAGTCTACATCATACAATTTGTCTAGGTTTTCCTTCACCATATGACTTGTTATTTCCTCACCCATTGTATGATTAACTCTAGCTTCCTTTCATTGTACACTCAAGGCAACAGATTGGCACCATACAACTCTTCCATTTTTTGTTGTACTCTCAAACTTGCTTTCTCTTTATTGTATGAATAACATTTTCCCATTGTACAATCTAGTTATCCAATACGAAGGCCTTTAGAAGTTGAGGGTCAATTTTCTAGTTTTTATATTCAACTATTGCCTTTGTTGACCATACGACCCTCGTGTTTTGTTGTTACTACCATACAACCTGCTCACGTTGTCCCTATCAAATGAACTCCAACTATTGGTGTACAACCTACTTTAGTTTCTATTGTCCAATATGCTAACCATTTAGTTGTATAGTCATTATGGGTTGCTATTTATCCTTCTATAATTGTCACTTCCTTAGAAAGTAGAATGGGAAGACACAAAGAATTATTTTCTCCTAGTTAGTGTATTGACGAAAAGTACATTCAATGTATATGGGGATGTTGAAAAAAAATCTCTTAATGAGGATAATCTTACAGTGCCTACGGTATCATCCAGCTTTAGTGATGGATTGGGTGAAGCATTTTCAGACTCTAGTGTGCAGTCAGATTGGGTTCCACTTCATGTTTTCCTCCATTAATTCTTTGGCTAGTGGAAGTCTCAGCCTCAAGGTTTTACTTCATCTACAGCACTGTCACAAGTTTGGAAAACCTTACTTAATGTTACTTGATGCTTACTTGTTTTATTTTCCGTCTAGAAGATGATTTTTCTGGGGGGTGGGGGGTGCGGGGTGGGGGGTGGGGTATACAGGTGAGATGTAGTTAGCATACAATTATGTTTTTCTCATATGATTATATCCAACTATCTATTAATTGTTTGTCGGCTTTTAGGTAGTTATAGGAGTTATAAGAGTCAATTGGTAGTCAATTGTTTGTCGGCTTTTAGTCATTTAAATAGCCTTGGTGCATTCTGGAAAACAAGCCCAATCCCTAGCTAATCATTTATGGTCTTCTTCTGTAAAAGAATTACATGTGAATAAAGATACAATTTTACTATTCTATCTGGTATGCATTGTTATTTCTTCATCATTCCCAAGTATTAGTTTTATCAAATAGAACAAGTAAACAACCTTTGGCCATCAGCACTTTGCACTTCAATTCTTCATCCTCATCAAATTTCCTAACTTTACAAGAGCCTTCATCATACTTTCTTTTCTACAATCTGATGGTATACTGTACCTTTCTCGCTTATGCTCACATCTTTTGCCATTGTATCTTATATCTTGAATGGCCAATCATTATAATCATGATTCATTGGGCTACACCATTGGCATTATAAATTCTGATTATTATGAAGATTGGTTGGGCATTGCATGCAACATGACCCTATTGCCTACATTGTCTAATATTGAATGATGGGACTACAATTTGGGCCATACTATATTTTGTTTCTCCAACCTTGGTTATGATAAGGCTTGTTATTGTTGTTCACTTTTCTGGGGTTTGTACACCCATGACCATTGGTTCTTTCCAAAGTATCACCTTACATGAAACAATTGTCACCTCTTTTCTTTTTAGGTTATCAGAGCACTAATTTACTGAATGACCCGCCACTTAACAAAAATCATAATGTGCATTTGAGTCAATTTTCATTCATATGACTTAACTTGCAAGTCATGCACCAAATGTCCTTTCAGTCTTTCTTTCTTTCCTCTTTGAATTTTGTAAATAAATGTATTACATCTATGTACCCTGCTTTGATTGATGCAGTCTCTTACTTTTCTTTGTCACTTGAATCCCTCTGTGCACATGCACTCAAACTTGACTTGACAGGTTTGTAACTTGATTGTAGGCTTCTTCATAGGTGATAGGCAGGACTACCATCACTTACCCTCAGTGCTTTAGAAGTAACTCTTCTATAGAACTACTTTTCTTTAGTTTTCCAGTAACTGAGTTTTCAAGTTTACAAAGCAAATATTTCGATGTTTTGTTATAAGTTCTGACAATCTCATTCTTTCATCATGCAGTATCAAATTCTTCAGCCAAAATTTCATTATCTAATCCAGATTAGATGAGGAATCCGGTGCACAATACACAAAATTAAAGGGTCAAAATGTGTTATAGATGGAAGAAATTAATAGCAACAATTGTAGCTAAATGAGCCCTGAATAAATGTAAATAAACATATATATAAAAAGAACTAGTTTGAATAAAAGAATTTACCACGTCATTGATATGAGCAGCAGGCAGAGCGATCTATACTAAAACGGGTAACAATCTCTAAGAAGAGATGTGAAGGTACCACACTCTGCTCTCAACTCTACTACAACACAACTTATGTCTCTCTTTGGTTTTGACATTCGAATGACTGTTCCTTTATAGCTATTTTCAGCAACAAACAAGCAGTCAAAAAAAAGAAATGAAGCAGCTCATCTTGGAATCTAAAAAATCCATGTGGCAAACACAAGATTTTGGTTCTTGCAAAATTGTGAAATACAAAAATTTTGGAAATTTCTACATGCTTTTGTATTTCACAATTTTAAAGCCATTCAAAACATTTTTGGGGGGTCAAACTTTTTCACCCAAAAATTATTTCAAAGCAACCATACCAATGGGTATAGAGCATGATCCAAGCTTTATGACGCATTAAACAATTTTGAATAGTGAGGAAGTTGCATCCCTAACAAGGTGACTTACTAGTTTTTCAGTATTTTTTCACAAGGCTGCCCCAAACTTCTGCCTAGATCATTATCATTTGTCAATAGCTTGAACATTTTGTTTAAGGCTCCCAAATCAGAGGCACATGATACGTGTAGGCATAGTGGAGTCAGGCTACAAGAAGATGAGGCAGTGAATGCAGATTTGACAAAGTACTGTATTTTTTCTTAAAAGGAAAATGTGTGCGAGCTTGGTGAAGACCAAACTGCTGCTGCTGTTTAATGGTGCTATCACTTGCCAAGCTGATAGGGCTCCTGATAGTCACATTAACTTCTATTGTACATTGCTAAGATGGAGGGAAAGAGTGGACCTCTGGTATTGTCAAAGCTTCAACGGTTATGGGCCTGCAGGCCCTACACCCAGTGTAAGTTTCTAAAGTACTGACATGAAAACATCTGCATTTACAATCTCAAATGTCCACTCTAATAGATTTTGATAACCTGGAACTTTCTGCTCAAGTTGAAATAACCACTTAATTTTGTTGCAGGCCTGACATATAAAGTTTTCTGATCTTGGGTGGCTCACACCTAAGATGGTTGTCAATTAGAGAGTGAAATCAACCTCATCCTCATGGCAGTTTTCTGATTTTTTACTTATGATAGCACTGGGTTGGAAAGGTTCAACCACTGACTAAGAGTTTAGAAAGCAGCCCTGAATGGTGTAAATATACAAGTAATCTTCCCCTTGTGAACTGCCAACCAGGCAGCAGAAAAGAGCATTCATGTAAATTCTTTCTAATATTTGCTTACATTTGTGATCATCTTTAGATTTTCTAGATATTAATACAAACAACTGAGAAGTGCTGAATATCCTCGTAGTCCTGTGCACTGCAAGGCATTTGATGAGCGATCATCAAAGGAAAGACTATGAGGCTGTGAATCCTGACATAAGACAGATTGATGTCTATGTGGGTGTCTTTTGTATCACCGTTCATGGTCAGCACCTGAAGGATGGTCTGAGACATAAGTAAGATGTGGTGAACAAGTGGCTCAATGTCTCAATGTAGTTCCACATATTCTGTTAGAGGCAATTTCACCAGGAAGTCGTTCAAATAACAACTTATAATTCACTGACTTGTTGCCACCCAACGAAGTGTGCCTATATCTTATGTAAGGTGACCTATCTTTGTTAGCTAGTTTGACATGGCACTAGAGGCATGTTCAATTTGCTAAGTCCACTGTATTTTTGTATGCAGATTGACTATTCTTTCAGTTTGATGGACTGAGAAAAAGAGAGCTGAGA
This sequence comes from Sequoia sempervirens, assembly GCA_007258455.2. Taxonomy (NCBI): domain Eukaryota; kingdom Viridiplantae; phylum Streptophyta; class Pinopsida; order Cupressales; family Cupressaceae; genus Sequoia; species Sequoia sempervirens. Next base: position 51,406 of record VDFB02260289.1, on the reverse strand, counting down.
GCTTGTTGAAGATCTGTAGTCAATGTGGGCATTGGATTTAAAATGTTGACCAGCCATAAGATCAATTACACTAAGTTCAACCCTATTAGCTTGAGCCATTTGGAATCCCTCAGGTTTGCTGGGATATAAAAGCTGGGAGGAGATACCAACAATGATGGTTCCATTTTCACAAAATTCATCTTCCATGCTTGCTATGACTACCTGCTCAACAAAGGTATCCTATGGCTACATAGATTTAATGTTGATTAGCACAATTTTGTGGGTCAACACCTCCAAAAATGTACTATGTGGAAACACCAACAAAGACTTGAACATAAAACAACCCAACCATGTACAGATTACACAATTAACACCATTCATATCCATAGGATACAATATTATAATCATAAATTAGACACAAATCATGGAAATGGTATTTTTCTTATTATGATCATCTATAACTAACAAGAACTTTAGGATGTGTGAATTATAAGCAATTTGATAAACAAATTGCAATAGAGCTTTTAAAATAAACCAGAAATTTAAAGTAGTCATGTGTAGATCACTTAGGAATTAGATATAGGCCAACACAATGTAATTTGTTTTATTTCTTCATTTAGTTATTTGCTGATATTAAAGTATTATTGTAATATTTAATGGTCATCTTAGTTGTTAGTTTACTTTAGTTAGTTTTAGCAACTTTCAGTTTATTGTTTTAGTTCACAACTGTTTCTTTTTAGAAACATCATCTTGTAAAATATTATTAAAGGAGTATTCCTCTCCTTGTTTAATAAAGATAATCAATTGCTATTTCATGGTATCAGAGAAGAGGTTTTTTTTGGCAAATTTTTTGGGCAATAAAATTCGTGGTTTTTTACCTAAGAAATTTTGGAAAAAAATTTAGAAGTTTTTGTTCAATTTTTTGATAAAAATCAAAGGGTTTTCTCGACTATTAAAAATCGTACGGATTTTTTTCCTGAGAAATCGAGGGTTTTTGGTGAATTTTTGTGACAAAAATCGTGGAGATTTTTTGCTTGATTTCCTACAAATCATGTGAGTCTGTGTGTGTGCAAATCACATTTCTTCCTGCGCAATTTTTCTGTAGATAAAAATTCAAGTTCGTGGGTATTTTTGGCGGTTTTTTTATTGCAAAAATTCACACGACCTCTGTTTTTTTCTGCTTGGGTTTGTTCTGCTCTCCCACGCGACCATGACCCATTCATCCCTGCTTCTACATTCATTTGGGGATTATTCTCTGTTTCTACATGTGTGGAGGGAGATTTTTTGTGTCCTTTTGCATGATATTTTTTAAATCATGATCTCTAAAAATAACGCAATTTCGTGACAACTTCTGGGCATCATTTCTTCAACTCACATCTAAGTTCATGGGTGTTGTTTTATGATTTTCATGGCCCTATTCTGGTTTTTGCCTATGATGTTTTGGGTGTGTGAAGTTCCTTGCGCAACAAAATTTTCGAAAGGATTTCTAAAGGTTGTGTGCTTATTCTTTGACAAGTTTCTACAAACTCGTGTTTGCAAATTTGCCTAAGGTTTCTGCAAATTTGACTAGGGTTTATGCTCTTTTTTTGACCGATTTTTGAAAAATTCATGCCTGTTCTGCAACTCGTGGCTAGGGTTTTTGGGCAAGTCTGTATTTTTTGACAATTTTTTGACAAAAAATCATGTGCCTATTATGTTGAATGTCGTGGGGTTTTGACAGATTTTTCAAAAATTTGTGGTTGAAGCTGAAGTACTTCATTTTTTCTCAATATTTTGACGGAATCATGGGTCTCTAAGCCTCTATTTTTTTTGACAATTTTTTAAAAAAATCGTGGGATTTCTGCTAGCTGATCACCTCGAGATTCGTGCCAGATGATTACCTCATTTTTTTGCCTTTGGAAAACAGGGGGGATGGCATCTTTGACCAACATCATGTTGGAAAGTAGCCAAAGGCTCAATGGTAAAAACTACAACACTTGGAAGCAGAGAATGCTCACTATTTTCAAGTATCGGTGTCTAGATCCGATTGTTCTGGGTACATGAAATGACCCCCTTATATTTTTTCCAATTTTTAACACAGCAATCTTCACCCGTTAACATTAGCATAATCAAATCAGCTGATGAAAGTAACCCTACACCAAGAGTGTTCACTCAAGACCCAAGATGGGTGAGGTGATATCACATGGCATCGGGGATCATTAGTATCAAACTGAATGGAAGTACAATGTTGGAAATGTAAATTATGCAACTTGACCACTTATTCAGCAGGAGTGGATTAACGGCTCAGCCGATCAACAAATGAGAATGCAAGTACAGAAAGAAAGACGGCGAGGCGTGTCTCTTCCACCAATGGTGGCAATGAAAACTTAAGCAAGAAAGTAAATAAGGCAGCAAGGCCAGCCTTCTGTCACTAGTAGTGGGAATATAATAACGATTTGCAGAAAGTAAAGAAGTTGATCAGTACTACTGATTCAGCATTACAATATGAAGAAATATCTGCAAGTAATCAAGTGTTAGAGTTGTCCAAGAAGCTGCAAATGATATTATATGTTCTCCAAACTGCATAAGACTCCTAGCTATGAAAAACAAGCCCAAAAACTCCAACTACTACAATCTGTTATTTATAACAGGCAAACTGAAATCACGGACCAGCAACTAGAAGACACCAAAATATTCATAACTATCTCAAAACTCCACCCAAACACCTAAAACAAGATGCAAATGATGCCTAAGCAGTAGGCAACCAAGCTAAGACCAAGAAACCACAGCAAACATGAACTATTATTTCATGCACGCATTCCAAGGTGCCTACAAACAAAGTACAACCCTCAAGAAGAAGGGCAACCAGAATATAAAATCAAAGAGCACTCCAAAAAATCTGGAAACTTGCAACAAGGGGCGCCCAAGATGGTAGAAGAGATGTAGCAAATACCTAGAACCATAGAAAAATCGTACAATGACTTATGATCGAAAGTCTACTTCAGCAAGACATAAACCAGCAACAACAAATTGACACCAAACTTCAAAACTCTATCTGTGAAACTCTATTTGCACTCCCTGAATGAGAAGCAGTCTTTGAAACTCAGCTAGGTGCTATCTTTCAAGCACGAAACCAAGGTTGAAGGAACTAGGAGGTATGCATTCCTCGAAGCAAGCTCTGAAAGCATTTCAGCAACATAACAGTATAATAGCAACAATAGATGCTCAAATGAAAGCCAAGTCTGATATTTAAAACTTTTCTTCTCCATTTTCAAATTCACTTTTTCCCTCCAATTAGGGCGCCCAAGTGAGATTCTCTTTTCACCTTTTCCAAATTTCATTCGAATTTCATTTACTTCCTTTTCAAAGTCGTCCAAGGCACATGAGGAAATATTACTTTATCAAAAGCAATTATAACAAAAGATAGGAGTCCCAAGTCACTTAAGTAAAATACTTTAAAATATGCAAATATTTCTCCAAATATGGCACCCAAAATTACTTAAGAAACCTTATAAAAAATTGCTTATCTCTCTATTTAGGCGTCCAAGGCTAAGGTGAAAGTATATTTAATATGACTTAAATAATTCTTCAAAGTCATTTCCAAGCCTTAGAAAATTATTTCACTTAAAATGTCATTTTCATCAAATATCAACTTGCCAAAATAATTGTAATGTACTAACCCTTTCGTCTATGTTACCGGGATCTTCTATTTTGCCTAGAGAACCTGCTCTAGGAGCATTTGGGTTCTAGTTCTTGCTGGGGCACGTCTGGGAGCGCCTGGGCACCCCTGGGTTCCCTATGGGTCCACTGGGAGCAAACCCACAGGGAACCCAAGGGTGCCCAGGCGCTCCCAAACGTGCCTAGGAGAATCCAAATGCTCCCACGGAGTTTGGACACCAAAAAGCAAAAAAAAAAACATTTTTATAAACAACTAAAGTGGTAATAAAACCTTAAAACGCCTCAATAACATGCATTCATCATTCATTCAACATTTCATTGCTCTAACAAACATATTTTTCCCTCCATTTTTCTCAATTGGCATTCACCACCAAAACTAGCAGGTTTGGAAATCCAAGGAGGGTTTTGAGTCCTACAACTTTCTTTTTAACAGGTATTTGGGTTAGCTCTATGGCTTTTCACTCTTTTGGCCAATTGACTAGTCCAAGAGACTTTTCTTTCTTGTTCTGAAAAGTATACCCAATCAGCTCTGAATTCTTCCAGCAACTAATGCCACTTCCTCTCCAACCTTGGGTTCAACTTGCAATGCTTCTATTTGTCTAATCAGTCAACTTCTAGTTCTAACATATGAATATGATTCACATCAACACCAATTGAATGCCAGTTTCTCTAGTCTCGAGGATCTTCTCACATCTCTTACCTTTTGCCTGGTTGTTCACCTGTTCTTAGTTCTAATCAAATTTCCTAAACAGTTAAAATTGTTGTCTCCACTAATAAAAATATGCAACTTTGATTGCAATGTAAACATGCATAAAGTGCACTTAACAACATATATGGAAAGCATATAAATAGATGACAACAAAATTATAAAAGATAATAGCATATATGAAAAGCATATAATATGTATTGGAATTTTGAACTATCAATTGGCATTTATCTTTTTAGTTTATCACTAGCATGGATCAATGATTTTAGATTTAATGATGATTGATGATTGATGAAGTATCATAGTTCATACTACTATATATTTTTAATTTTTGCATATATATATATATATAGCCGTACCCAAGGAAAAAAAATCGCCATATTGGCGTACCCGTATCTCGTACCCATGCCCGGTCCCATACCAGAAGCGGCAACTTATCCTTTCGTGAAGTAAAAATTTCTTAATTTTACACCAAACAAATAAAGATAACGAGTAATAAAGCCATTGTGATAAAAAGAATTCTTTTCTTTTATTGAAAATATCACAACATGATACAATATAATTCAACAAGTAATCTTTTTCTTTCAAATAAACATCAGAGTAAGAAGAAATACGAGTACATACATAGCTCATGGAGCTTTTGAACAAATAGTAGTAAGAAGGTCCAGAAATCCGTCCTTTCAAATCTTGGTTCTTCAGTCGCCTGCTGTGGAGGAGAAGCATCACTCGAGTGCTTTTCCGCCAACCACAACTTATAATGCGGTCCCCCGCACATCTATCATTCAATATATGTCCCTCCCTTCGACGAAGAGATTGGTAGAGTAACCGATACTGTTAACCAACTAAGCAAGCATAGTGTTGTGTCCTACATAACTAGATCCTGTGCAATACGACAACTCTCGAACTAGTATGTAATATGGGATCACGGTGAACTGACAGTGTAGTCTCAATCATCACACAATCTAAGTGGATATTGTACATTGCACTACTTTGGCCAAAGTATTTCATTCAGTATGTTCTACTGATGGTCATCTATCACATACACTATTCAAGGTCGATTTGACTTAGGTCTATCTTACACTATGCATAGGTTTGTCCTCAAATGGATAATCCATATCCCAGACATCCTACAACATACTAAACTACTAGAAATGAATCAGCATAACAAGTATTTCACAAGTTCCCTCCCATACTAGAATCTTTATCCTGGGAGTATCACAAGCTCTTCTAAGTTAACCTAATAACTTGGCTGGTTGAACTTTACTTGACTCTAGCCTTCATTTCAACCTAGTAAATAGTAACTAATGTAAACACTATTCTCCTACTATGGAGATCATACAAACAATGTATAGAACAACTAGAATGCATCTTTTATCCTTAATCAATTCACTTCCTATGCACAAACAAAAAATACAAATCAAGAAGCAATATACAGATAAACCACAGAAATAGATAGTAGAAGAATATCCCATGCCTGTAATTTTCTTTTCCTCAAAGTGTTGATGACACAACCTTCACTTATTGATCAATTCAGCAATTTCCAACACCTCAGATAACTGACAACCCTTCTCAAAATTCACTCTTCCTCACTCAAAAAATAGATATACAGAATAGGTAAAAACACAAAAGTATTTAACCAGCAGGCATATATTTTGGTATAATACACCTTCTCTAATGAATACTCAGATATGGTGGTAGCTGTTATTTACTTACAACTGGTAAATGTATGATGCTCAAGATATCTCAAATATGAATAAGAGTTAGCTCCAACAATGATAATCAATGATATGGCAAAGGAAAAGTGCATGAATACAATCAAAATGAGAAAGAAAGAATATGAATTCAGTTTTGAATCACAGTGAAATGAGTACAATAAGAATGAATGAGTACAAATGCATGAATTAGGAAGGTTGGGGCGACTATTTATAGAGCCCAGCCTCCAACAATTTCCTTTTGTTTTGGCATGATGTTTGCCACCACTACTGTTAGACATTTTCAATCTGGAGGTGGCGCTAATTCCTTGCCATACCCAGCATATAAAATGGTGAGTCGTCCTCCAACAATTGACAGCATAGTGAAGACTAATTCCAAAGCACATGGAGAAATTGTGCCAATCGACACCTAATGGATTGTTCTCAGATGTGGCGCCAATTTCATATTATGGCAGGTTAAGATGATAACAGAGAAAAGGTCATTTCATAAATCGTGTACACATAGCCTATTTTCCAAGCTGAATCGACAAAGCTTTGTTATAGCGTTCGATTTGTTCTTGTCTCAGATTATTGACTTAGTCCAACATTGAAACGCCTTTCAGTGATTTCATATCTGCGTTGGATTTTACCATGGCGCACGACTTCTCAAGCGTCGTATTTGATTTAATTTCCATTTTCTTTTCAAAGTTCAATGATGAATGTTTAATCGAATAAGAATAATTTGACTTCCCAAGTTTGAATGATATATTTCAAAATGTTTCGATTTGAAATAATAAAATAATTTGACTTCCATAGTTCAATGATAAATATTCAATTGGTTAGGAAATAATTTGATTTCCAATTATGAGACTATATGAAATATATATATACCACAATATAATATATATATATATATGTGTGTATTATTTTTACTATAATAGATATATATATAATATTAATATATATTTACATATATGTAATATTAATATGTATATCATGAGCTAGTCAACATACATCCGATATATATATATAAATTTGTAAGGTAATAATAGTAATAATATTATTAATATCCACATAATACAGTATGTGTGCATATATACATATATATACCTCTATGTACACATATGTGTAGGTATACCATATCGATGCATTCATATGAGCATATCCATCTGCCAACGTATGCTTGTATCGATATGTATATACACATGGATACGTGTATATACTATTTATATGTATATATGTCCACCTTTGATTCACTTACATCCATATACGTTACAATCATTATGATCGTAATATCACAAGATAGATACATAGATAAACATCACTCATAAATGCATATAGAAGTAGACAAGACTCCTAATGTAAACATATAAGCTAAGGATGACTCGTCACTTACCTATAACCAACACAAACTGACTCAGTTCTCTCAACCTAAAGTGGCATGTGTGTATGCTCAAATAGTTTACTTTACCAGTTAACCGACCAAGCTCCTCTCCCAAGAGATACTTCCCCTCCCCTAGAGGAATGGTTCATATACCTGCATCCACTGACATAATCTCACAGTAGTCAAATGTTTGTAACATTAGCAGTATACATAAACATCTCAAGTTAGGATAATCATAACTTAATAACCTTATAATGCACTATTTCACCATGGATAACATCAATTGAAGTAGCATTAAATAAGGCAATCATTAAATGTGAAAACACTCATATTGATAACAAGAAACATATTTTATTCATCCTTTGAATTCTCTTTACAATCATTTAACCCTATGCAGTACTAATAAGTAGTAGCTATACAATTCGGGTGTAACAATAATCACCTCAAATGTTGGAGACCTAACTAAATAAACTGACCTGCCAAAAATAGCCACTGCACTGAACTGCTGAACTGCTGCTAAAAATAGCACTGCCAAAAATAATATTTACTAAAAATAGCATACTGTTAAAAATAGTAAGTTGTTCCAAACTCATTTTGAGCACAAACCGAGCAGCCGTCGTGACTTACTAAAAATAGTAAGTCCGGAAAATTCCTCTGTTTTAGTTGCATGTTATGACACCGCGAAGCTCTCTAAAAACCCTAAAGGAATCTAGAATCCAAACTGCAAAACACCAACATGCAAGCCTCCAAAACTACCAAGGAATCAGCCAAAAATGCAAGTCATTATCTCGTCATGCATGTTACCTCATCCTGAAGCTCTCCAAAAACCCAGAAAGCTCCACCAAACATGCATCAGAAACTCTTGCATGCAAGCCTTCAAAACCTCCTAGAAAAGTGGAAACTCAAATTTCAGCTTCTGACTGGCCTATGGGCTTCCGAAAATAGGCTATCAAACACAGAAGAGTGTATGGCTAAAATGGGGACACTACAGTACAAAAGCTCGTCCCACTACTATGGGAAATGACCAAGACAAATATGATGGTAATAATCGAGAGGCAGTTATGCTTCTCAAGATATCAGTCACTAATGAGATGCTTCCAGAAATACCATCTGGCAAGACTGTTGTGGAGTTATGGAAACACTTGAAGGATCTTCATGAAACCTCAGACAAGGGCACGACTTTCTTCCTTAAAAATGTGTTGTTCTCCATTATGATGGATGAAGAGGATATAGTGGTCATCACACTGAAAAGCTACCACGGTCCTATGAGCACTTCATCGAAACTCTCACCATTATCTCCACCAATGTTGACCTGAAGTTTGATGACCAATGCAACAAGCTCTTGCCGAAGGATAGGTGGAAGAAGTAGTTTGGGAGCAACAACGACACTCTGTAATGTCCCCTCTCGAAGGTTGAGACTTGAGGGTTTAAATTCCTAGTCTTTTCATATTCCCGGGGGTTAGGAGAAATTAAAGAAATAAAAGGGAATTAATAAATAATTAAATTGGGCCCAAAAAGCTTAAGCCTTATGCATAGACATTATAATTATTCCTTATGACTTTAAGAGGGGCCATCTTAAGTTATAACAATATTATGTCTAGGCAATATCTTCATGAGGGGCAATCTAATAATTAATACAAATATTAAAACCTTTGCCTAAGTTGCCAAAGTAATGAAATGAACAGGAGTTTGATAGCTTTTTGGGAGGAGATATAAAGAGGAATCATTTGGCTGGAAAACATTATTATCGACTTCACTCTATGATTTTTATTCTTTGCAATGTCGAGAACAAGTGCAGGACGAAACCCCTATTCAGACCATTCTGGACGTAGCCCCAGATTGGTTAAGTTTGGAAGTGTGTGAAGATTTGATGCAATATTCTGAAAATTGTGAGCAGCGATCTCAATTCAGGAATGAACATTAATAAGTCTGTGTGAGGAGGCATCTGCAGCGATAATCATTCTCAGTTACAGGCACGGGTTCTAGAGCAGACAGCCGTAGATTCTCCAGCAATCTCCGTCCCAGCCCTTGCAATCTTGAATCATGCTGCAAGCTGGTGAGAAATTCTGAAGGCAACATCAGATTTGTTATTTAATTCAGGCCAGCGCTACTTCCAGGTTTTCTAAAAGTCTATGCTCATGTCGTTCATTTCTACAGTGCTATATTTAAGAAAATTGCTAGGTGGAATGATAATCAGTCATTAGGATTTTATTTCTATGCATATATAAAGTGTCACGTAAATCTGGGTTAGTTCCAAACTGAATAAACTGTGGTAGATATTTTGGGAATCATTTTGTTTACATGCATGTTCATGAGACTGTGTGTCATATAACGAAAGTTCTGAATACATTTACAAATAAAAAAAATCTCAATCAAACCAATACTTGCACATACAACTTCATAATATCGGGAAAGATCATTTCAGACCAGTGTTGAACAAGCGTTTGCTGCCAAAGACAATGGCAAAGGCAAGTCCACTCAACAGAAAGGACAACGCAAATCGGAGGATAGCTCTAAGAAGACTATCACATGCCATTACTATGGTAAGATTGATCATATGAAGAAACACTACAAGAAGCAGTTGGCTGATCAGAAATCCAACTAGGGTCTCAGCAGAAGGCCCATGTTGCAGAGCATTCTGAGTAGGAGTCTGCCTTTTATGCATTCATGGCCAGAAGACCAACAAATTATGGGTAGACTTGATGTAGTTAGTAGAATGACCATTAAGGGAGGGTATTAAAATATTATTGTAATATTTAATAGTCATCTTAGTTGTTAGTTTATTTTAGTTAGTTTTAGCAACTTTCAATTTATTGTTTTAGTTCACGACTGTTTCTTTTTAGAAACGTCGTCTTGTAAACTATTATTAAAGGAGTATTCCTTTCCTTGTTTAATAACAATAATCAATTACCATTTCAGCTAACACCATTATAACAAAATTCCTTTATCTATGCCAACACAAGGAACAAAATTCAGTTTAGCAAAAGGAATTTTCCTCTAAGTTGTCCGACAAAGCTTACACAAAGCAATCAGGAATTGCAGGAATGACTACAATTTTATGAACCTTCTAATACATTCTATAATTTTTAAGAGTCAATCAATTTCTTGACATTGGTACCAACAATTATCTGAGAGGCATCTAAGTTTGTCTTTGAAAATGTAAGGATACATAGATGCACATGTCAGCCTATTTGCACTTTGAAGAAATGAAAATCAGATTTGACTTTGTAAATCACAATAAAAACCATCCGGGGAGAATCCAGGTGTTACATATAAAATGTCAAAGAAATGAATAAATTACAAGGAATTTAAAGACTATAATTTTACCAAGGATGGCTTCTTGGATTTCAAGACTTCTTGTACAGAGGGGCAAAGCTTCCTCTGGCTTCTCTAGAGCTATATACATACTTCCCGTGTGTTCCAGAATCCTGTCAACCAGTGGTTCATGATTCCCAACATTGGCCATTATTTCTTTTATCTGCAATCAATACAAAAAGCTTAATACAGAAAACAATCACTGCAATAAAGAGAAAAGAAATAACAAGAGCAAAATCACTAGTTTAAAAGACAAATATTGTGACAAATTCAAGGGCACAATATTAACGTAGCAAGGAATCTATTCATGTATGCCCAACCAAATTAGATATTTTTATTTTACAAGTATTTTGGAAATGAAGTTAGCAGATAGATAGGAATATTAAAGGATCGTTGATTGAGAATAATAGGACACATCCCTGCAGGCAGGGGTAATTGCCCTACTAGATATTTTACAAGTATATTGGAAATGAAATAGTGGATGGAAAGAATTATTGAACTCACATGAACAAATGTCAAAAAGACAGTATGGTAGGGAACTTCCAAGTATGGCTGAATTCCCTAACCAGTGCTTATATGCTTACCTTTAGGATGTAAGATGCTCATGTCTATTATGAAAACTGCTGTTTGAACTGGGATGGGAGGGTCTGTATTTATAATACAGCAGACTTTTTTCTGTTATAAACAAATCATTTTTTTATTTTTTTCTTTTGATTTTGTAACACTTTTATAGTTTCTGACACAAATCACAGCGAGAATATACCAGAAGCTTTTTTAACATTATTGTGGCCTGTAGAAGTCTCAAAACATTGATGAAGAATATACCTGCTCAAGCAAATACTCTGTAAATGTAAATTCACAAAGACTCATATTCAACTGGGCTAGAATAACAAGCATGGCAGCCTGCTCTACACCTTTCACACCCATCTCTAACTGCTCTGTTACAACTTCATAGTTTGCTTCAATTAATTCCCTGGCAGCTCCTTCATCTCCAGTTTTAATCAATCGCTCCACTACAATAAAAAGTTCGTGTAACTGACCCTCCAGTTCACTTACTTCATTTGCATATTGCTTCTGATCATCACTCAACGGTAAATACCTGCCAAAAGAAAACTACTCAGAAAGAAGATGCAAGGAATGCATATCTAAAAAAATTCTTTGACCCTCACCAACTGCTGAATACAAAAGAAGTATGGTAGGGAGAACCATCTGATCATAGCATATGTTTCCATTCCCAAAATATGTAATAGGCTTTCAAAAGTTTATGATAGTAGAAAGATAAATAAGAAACATAAAACACTGGCAAGCATGTACTATAAAAATCAAAGATAACTCAAATTATACAATAAAGCAATAGCAAAAAGGAGATTCATGCTACCTGAGGTCACTGTAAAGAATATGTCTTAAAAATCATCTATATGCATCTATACCCAAAATGCAAATTTATACATACAATCAAAAATACAGTATAACACCCACCAAAATTATCAGATGCAATGCTCAACCATACTACATTCACTAAATTTTCTATATGTGGATAGAAAATGAGAGTGTTTACTTTTATATGTTAATCTGAGCAGATTTTGCAGTCACGGCTTCACTGTCTATATGAATAAGACAAAGGCAATGATTAGTCAGAACTTTCATGTGAAAATCTATGCTTGAGCATTGTCAAACTTCTGCAAAGTGTATCTAAATATTTTTTGACATAAGGCGGTTGACACTTGACAGGACCTCTCCATTGGCATTAGGTCATAGAAGGATACTTTGAGATGTGTAGTTCCCCACCCTGGTTGAGATATTCACTACAGAAAACTGCCTTCACTAATTTTTAATTTTTTGAAATGTTTACCAAGAAATGCATAACAAAGAAATGCTGAAAGCAAATATATCAAATGATCAACTCTGATTAATTATTGCTTGAATTTACAATAAGATCGTACCCGAATAACAACTTCTGATCAGCAAATGATTAATCTTCAAAACCCTTGTAAACTTCTGAATTTCTTCTTCAATGAAGCACAAATGTGACCTCCATATGAAGCCACCAATCAGCAAACCTCAAATGATCTTTCACACCCTCGGTAAGCTCGATTCAAGAAGCAGCTACGCTCTCCAAGATTGTTGCAGCTGAAAACCCTAGGTCTCCACCTCCAAAATCCAAAGCTCAAAGCCAATTTGATAAATGATCAAGAATGAATGAAATGTTTTCAAATGCCTTTATATACTTCTCCCCAAGAGGTTGATTTCATATGAGGCCTTTTTAATCGTTAAAATATATTTGCTTTTTGCACTTTATATCTTCTCATTAAAGTGGGCACCCAACACATCATAAATGCACTTTAATAATTGACTTCAATACATCTCATTAAATAACCTTTTGTAATAAAGTCAAATAATATTTAATGATGTGCACTTTTAATTATTATTTAATTATTATTAAAGCTTTACTTTAATAATAATTAAAACTCCATAAATGAACGTCATTCATCAATTCTGACTTTGCCACCAACTTACCCACTGCTCCCACTATCCAACCGGATGCCTTCCTAAAAATAGTAAGGTTGGCCTCTAACCACGCACTGACTTACTATAAATAATAAGTATACACAAATGAAGCCAAAAACCCCCTGAATAACCATGCCTCAAAACATACCAAAGATCCGGAGGTGAAAACACTGTCAACTGCCAACTGGAGAGCCAGGTAACTCCACAACAGAGTCCTCTAAACACCATTATTGGCCTACGAAGACCCGATGATAGGCCAAACCACCAACTCTGATGCAGGCTCAAAAAGGGGACATTACAAGATGGTACTAAAAGACAAACAAATGAGGATCTGAATTCTTCATCAAAATAAGAGGCATAAAACTGTCAATGAAGGTTGTAATTCAAAGAACATAAAGTTGTAAATCAAATAACAAAAATAGCATTTCCCTTGAAAACATATAACATTACAGACCTAGAAAAATATAGCATTGCACATGGAAATTTAAAAGAATGAGCTTTGATATGTACTCATGGAACTATGTTCTCTAAAATTACATAGAGAATGGATCATAGCAAATAGGAAAGAAGTAAAAGGGAAAATGGACATCACAACTAGACTAAGAGCATACTTCATCGTCTTGTTTGCAAATAAACAAGAAGGAAAAATACATTTCATTAATAAAGATGAACTAGATATTCTTCGATATTTATTAAACAATATATAAAATATGTAACTCTTTTTAAATAAAAGATAGCTGAATGTGGTTATCATAACATCTCCTCTAATGAGAGTAAGAGTGATGCCTCAAAGGATGCTTCCTCAACATCAGACCTAGCCAACATTCCTCTGCCTATAGTAGGGTATGGCATTGTGTTGTAAAGGGCTATGGAAGCTATTATAGAAAGAAGGGTAAAGTATGTGGTTGCAGATGTCAATAGAATTTGTGGAAGAGTTGATGTGCCTCACCCTAGCATGCCTTCAAGACTTGTTGCTTCTCAATAGGGATCTGCTACTTCTCCAGACCAGATTGATATGGAAGATTCTAAGGGGAATGATCCTTATTTCTGATCTTGTTTATGTTCTTTCATGTAGTGTTGCAGATGCCCTAAATGGATCCTTCAAATTTCTTTTGAACTTGTAAGTACTGTTAGGTCTTCTTACAAAAACAATACACAAAAAGTTAACCAATATTGCATAATAATCTATTAACAAATAAGGTGCAAAAGCATCCTTATATAGGATTACCAGTATCTTATCCACAAAGGATAAGGATGACAACTCATAAAGCAAAAAGGTAAATCTTATCCACAGAGGATAAGGATGACAAATCACAAGAAAAATATCTAAAGTCAACATGACTTTATTAAAGAAGGTTCCTAAAGCCTATCCTAAAAGCTAATTGATCATTACAAGATAAAACATTACTTTAATACCTTCCCTTAATGGTCATTCTACTAACTACACCAAGTTTATCCCGAAATTTAACAAATTTGTCAAGACTCAAGGACTTGGTAAGAATGTTTGCAGTCTAGTCCTCAGTTGGACAATATTGCAACATCATTGATCCATCTTCTACAAGTTGTCTAATGAAATGACAATGAAGCTCCACATGTTTGGTACACTCGTGGAAGACTGGATACTTGGCAAGCTTTAGCACCCCTTGATTGCCACAAAACAAGGGTGAAGGCCCTATTTGAGACATTTGCATGTCTGAAAGCATCCTCTGAAGCCATACTGCCTCACATGTTGCTTTGACTGTTCCCCAATACTCTGCTTCTGATGAGGAAAGAGCTACCGCATGTTGCTTCTTACTAGTCCATGTGACCACTTGTACCAAAGCTGAAAACATATCCGGAAGTGGACTTCTTGTCATCAACAGAACCTGCCCAATCTAAATCTGTGAACCCAACCAGCCTAGGATCTTTGCTTCTGCAATACAAAATGCCAAAGTCAGTGTCCCTTTCACATATCCCAGTACCTGCTTCGCTGCAACCCAATGTGTTATGCCTTTGGGGCTATCATAAAACGGGAAATGTAACTCACAGCATAACTCAAATCAGGTCTAGTGGATGTAAGATAGATAAGGCTGCCCACTAGTTGTCTGAATGCTGACTCATTGATTTTTTTGAGTCGGTTTTGGTTGAAAGCTTCAACCCTTTCTCCATAGGTGTAAACGAGATTTTGCAATCAATCATTCCTTGGGCATATTTAGACTGAGAAATAAAAATACCACCATTTGTCTACCAAACCTCTACACCTAGACAATAATGTAGGAGGCCTAAGTTTGTCATGTCAAAAGCCTTACACAAATTACATTTGATTTCTTCAATCAAATGTGCCTCACTACCTGTAATGATGCTATCATCCACATAAATGACTAGAAGGGTGATTTCATTACCTATGCTTTTGACATATAAATTTGGATCTGAAGGACTTCGTTGGAATCACTACTGATCCAAATACCTATCAATCTTTGTGTACCATGCCCTAGGTTCCTACTTCAGGCCATAGAGAGCCTTCTTAATCTGCATACCTGATGCTCCTTTCCTGCAACCTGAAAACCTTGAGGCTAAGTCATGTACACTTCTTCCTCTAAGTCACCATTGAGGAAGGCACTCTTCACATCCATTTGATGGCTTTTCCAGCCAAACTGTGCTGCCATGGCTAGAAGTAACCAGATGGTGCTCATCTTTGCTATAGGAGAAAAGGTTTCCTCATAATCAATACCTTCTCTCTGCAAGAACTTTAGCCACCAACCGTGCTTTGTACTTGTCAATTGTACCATCAGCTTTGTACTTGAGTTTGTACACCCATTCGTAGCCAATGGGTTTCCTCGCTGGTGGAAGATCTAAAAGATCCCAAGTCTTATTTTTCATAAGACTCTAATGTTCAATTTCCATGGCCTTTTCCCATTCAAGTTTATCTTTTGCCTCAGCAAACACTTGTGGTTCATACACTCCCTAAATATTGGCCATAAGAGCAAAGTTAACTATGTTCTGCGTGCTCTTGCCTCTGGATGATCAACCCTCGACCATTTCTTCATCTCGAACATCACCAATGAGTTTTTCCCACCACTTAGGTCTCTTTGTAGAAACCCTTTCATCCAAATCAGCCTGGTTATCATGACTTGGGCTTCCTATTGCTGTCATTTGGATGCTGATCCAAGTTATCATCAATAAAAACTAGGTTTATTTCCTCGTGCTTTGAATCCCACCCTTCAGGTAGACCTTCTTGAAGCTAAATACCTAAATCCTGAGGAAGAATAGGCTGGTTATCAATAATCTAGATCTTAGAAGATGTTGGAAAAGGCCATGCTTCCTCATCAATCACAACATCTCTATTGAAAGTCAAGTGGTCAGTGTTAACATCAATCAACCTATAGGCCTTATGATTTTTACTATACCCTATAAGCATTAACTTCTTACTCTTAGGATCTAGTTTGGTTCACTTTTCATTTGGAATCCAGACATATGCAATAAAACCAAAAACCTTAAGATGAGTAACTATCGGTTTCCTCCTAGACCATGCTTCCTCTGGGGTCTGATGTTTCAATGCTTGTGTGGGAGACCTATTGAGCAAATCAAAGTTGGAAAACTCGGACTCAGCGCGGACTCAATAGCCCAAAATAGGACTCAGACTCGGAACTCGACACAGACTTGGCAAAAAACTTCGCTAGGACTCGGCAAAGAAGAAAACCATAGTTTTACAAAAAAACAAAATAAATTAATGTAGTTAGAGAACATAAGAGCCTAATTTGATTATCAATTTCTCATAATTCAAATATTACACATGTTATATGATCTTCAAACACTCAATATTTGAAAATTCATCATTCATACTCATAGTTTCAAATTTTCAAATGAAAAAAAAAACAAAAAACAAGTTTTAAACATTCATTCTTGTTATTTCCAGGCAATGCCAAGAGTCCTAAGTTGGGACTCAGGAATCCGATTCTAGGACTCACGCGAGTTACTCGCCAGGACTCGAGAGTCCTAGCCTAGACTCTCCAGGACTCAACTCGGGAGTCCCTGGCAAGTCAACTCGGCGAGCCCTAGGACTCGGGAGTCCCAAGAGTCTTTTCTAGGACTCGGAGAGTCCTCAAACTATGGAGCAAATAAACTACAGTATATACTACCTCAGCCCAAAATTTCTTGGGAACATTCTTGTTCTCCATCATACATCGAGCCATCTCTGTGATAGTACGGTTTCATCTCTCAACTATTCCATTTTGTTGTGGAGTGTAGAGTGTGGTAAACTGTCTTTTGATGCCATGTTTATGTAGTAACGCACCCTAATCTGGGTTATATGAATTTTGCCAACAATACAGATAATATAGAATTTTGCAAAAGAACAATCCCAAACAAATGCAAGAGACAAATAACCAGAATTTTTATTAATGATTCAAGGAATACATAAAATCCATACCCGAAATCAACAACATAAATCTCAAATCTGGGAATGCTTGATCAGCAGTTGTGAGTATCAACAATCTTCAACCCTATACCTTGAAAACTCTATAAACCCCTGAATGATGATCTCCAAGAAACTAATGAAGCTCTGTAATAATCTCTGTGTGAGACTATCTCTCAGAATGCCCTTGCGTGATCTTCCACACCTGTAGACATTGTCCTATTTGAGGGTTATCATCCTCAGAACAGCTTGAAACGCCATGCTTGCAAACCCTATTGCTCAACTCTCTTCAATTTGCAAATAATGACTTGGATAATGAAAATAATCTTCTTCTTTGCTTTTTATCCTTCTCCAAACCCTATGCCTTAATCTTGGCCTTTTGCACATTAAATTTAATTTTTTTTTTTCGAAAGATGAGCCTTTTAAATTAAAATCATAAAGTAACTTAAAATATAATCTTTTAAAATTAAAGTTACTTTATCCCCTTATTACACCATATTATAAAGCACTTTATCAAAGTTACTTTATAACATTAAATTACAAAGTCACTTTAATAATATAACATTATTAAAGTAATTCGACTTTAGTAATTTAATTAAAGTGCCCACTCTCAACCAAAACTGACAATAATCCCTTGAGAGTGCCTCCGACACAAAACCTCTCTACAGGCGTGAAACCATTGAACCTGGTATAACTTGCTATAAATAGCAAGTATAAATGATAAGCCCTAAACTACCTTTGAAAGGCCTACCAACTAACCAGATCACTAAGATGAATATGCAGGAATGAAAACGCAAGCTTGTTGAAGACCCTGAATCCCCTCAAAGGGTCCCCTAAACATCTCATTAGACTTCAGGAACCAGATAGTGGGCTAACCAGTGCAAAGATATAGATCCCAGAAAAAAGGGGACATTACAATTTAACACAAAAGTTGTGGAATTCTTTAGAATAGAATTCGCCTCCATTATCAAATCTAAGAGTGGTTATGGCACAACCAGACTCTTTTTCTACTAAGGCCTTGAACTTTTGAAACTCATTAAACACCTCGGATTTTAATTTTAGAAAATATACCCACATTTTTCTACTTAAATCATCCACAAACAAAAGAAAATACCCGCACTCAAGGATTGATGTCGTGTTCATTGGTTCACAAAGATCTGCATGAACCAGTTGTAGGACTCTCTTGGCTCTCCAAGCTTGTCAATCATCAAAGGGTGTTCTATGTTGCTTCCTAGCTTGGCAAGCCCCACACACACCCTGTATTTGTTGTTGAATGTCAATAATGCCATCTACCAAGTTCTCTTGAGCCAATTGAGAAGTAGGACAAATTGAGGTGTCCATACCGTTGATGCCAAAGAGTAGTAATGGTTGATGCACTCTTGGCCGCCAATGCATGTTCCTTGACCTGTCCATTTTCAACTAATCTATACAGTCCATGATATTCTATACCAAGAGCAATAGTCTTCTTGGTATCCTTGTCAATGATACAGCATTTATGTTTGCTGAAAATGACATCTAAATTAGGACTATGTCGCATAATCTAACTTACTGAAAGTAGATTGAGCTCCATTCCAGGTACGTAGCACACATTGAGAAAAAGTAACTTTTTCCCTCCAAAGATTAGCTGCACAATCCCTCTACCTTCAACAATGTACTTCTCACCGCCACCAAAGATCATTGAACCAAAGCAAGCAGTGTACTCTATGAACCAGTCTCGCCTATTGGTGAAGTGACGTGATGCTCCTGAATGGATGTACCAAGTAGATGACTCTAACTGATCTACTAGTCTTTGGGCCATGAAGGCATAGAAAGTTGATGCCTTCTCTTCTGAATGCTCTGCAACATGAGCCTTCTGCTCAGGCCTTTCTTGGTTGGATTCTTGTTCAGCCAACCTCTTTCTGTAGTGCTTCTTCATATGACCCAACTCACCACAATAATGACATGTCATGTTTTTCAAATTGTTTGTTGCATCCTCGTTGTAACCTTGTCCTTTCTTGTGTAACCATTTACCCATGCCTTTGTCGTTGGCTGCAAATGCTTGTTCCACTCATTATTTCACTATTGCTTCCAAACTATTTCTTCCATTTGTCCTGTTATAAGAGCTTATTGCATAGCTCTTCAAACTTCAAGTCAATATCTGTAGCGGCGATATTGAGCATCTCAATGAAATGCTCATAAGCACGTGGTAATCTTTTCAATGTGATTACCACCATGTCCTCTTCTTCCATTTTTCGACCAATGGCTAACAACTGATCCTTGATGTCCTTGATCTTGAGTAAATGCTCTTACAAGGACATTTTCTCATCCTTTGTGATCGAAAAAAAGCATATTCTTCAGAAAAAAGGCCCTACCTTTATCTGAAATTTCATGGTCACACAGATGCTTCCAAATCTCAGTTGAAGTCATCCCTATTTGGACTTCAAGAAGCATGGCATCAATCATAGATAATTTGATCAACATGACCGATTCTCTGTCATGTTCATCAAACTTGTCTTGGTCCTTACCCGCAACCATTGGCCGAGTGGCGGTACCAAGGGCGACCTTTTCGAGGCATCGATACTCGAAGATTGTTAGCATGCGTTGCTTCCAAGTGTTGTAATTCGCACCAATAAAACGTTGACTGCCTTTCAACATGATGTTGGGTAATGAAGCCATCCCTCCTGCAATTCAAAATCATGGAAACGAAGAAGCTTGCTATTGTTAGAAAAACCACTAAAATTTTTGGAAAAAAATTTGCAACGCCTAAGCAGCAAAGTAAAGAACCCACAATTTTATAAAAACAATCGGCAAATATTTTGGAAAAATCTGCACAAGATTCTAGAAAAAATCTGCAAAAAAATTTTACAAAAAAATCCAAAAAAAATCTACAAAATTTCCGAAAAAAAATCTACAAAAAAAATCTAGGGGTCTTAAAACCCTGTGTGATTTTTAACTATTAAAAAACCCACAAATTTTGTAAAAAAAACTGCCAAAAAATTACAAAAAATAGACCCACTATTTTTTCTGCTAAAAAAGATCATCAAAAATCTTTGTATGAATCCATAATACTTCCTTTGGCACATTCTTATATGTCCCTTGCGTGCAATTCATCACTACCATAATCCGTAGAATTCAAGCATTCACCAATCCCGAGAATTTACAAAACCTGAGCTCTAATACCACATTACAAAAACAGCACACAAAAAGTTAACCAAGATTGCATAATAATCTATTAACAAATAAGGAGCAAAAGCATCCTTATATAGGATTACAAATATCTTATCCACAGAGGATAAGGATGACAACTCATAGGAAAAATATATAAAGTCAACATGACTTTATTAAAGAAGATTCCTAAAGCCTATCCTAAAAGCTAATTAACCATTACAAGATAAAACATTACTTTAATCGGTCTCCTTGCATTAGTAAATACTGTGATCCCTCTTTTTGAATATTGAATTCCAGCTTTGGATGGGTTTGTCCTTCTTGCATTTTGGTTTAGTATAACCTAATTATTATGATGGTTGTTGAAACATGTTCAAAGGCCTCATAAAACTGTAGAGGCTTAGAAAATTCTATATGAGAAAATTGTCACATTACGTCTAATTTGTGGGACATTCCTCCAGAATTGTCTGATTTTCCTTTTGGTACTGGACATAAGAGGCAAGATGTGAGATACATTTCTAGGAAAAAAACAAGCTCAGCACCTTTGTCTTCTATTTTCTGAGCCAAATATTGAAGAAAACCATTAATATTGTGAAGTGCTGTGTGAATGGAGGTTTTTTTTTTTTTTTTGGTTGGTGGCTTTGCCCTTCGGAAAGGAAATTGGGGAAAGACTGAAAAAAATCCAACTGGAATTCCCCTTCTGACACATATTACAGTGGATCTATTTAAGGACTGACTAACCATGCAGCAGTACTTAAAATTCACAACATTCAACAATTATGTAACTTTCAAAACAGAATGTAGAGCAGAATTTATGGCCAAGTGTGAATGATTGACACAGAAAAATAACAATTACAAAAAAGCTTCAATGAGCTTGCAACATGCTAAGCCTTGGCGATTTGATTGCAAAACAGATCAATAAGCTCACTTAAAACTCAAAACTAGAATTTTCTCTTACTTACAAAATAATATCTCATGTGTTGCTCCTCAGCCTAATCTTCTGTTATGCACTCTAATGATATTTGTTATGTGTCACTGTGTGCCTCTGTCCTTGCTTTGTTGATTCCAGTCAAATGATTTTGGACTCTCTTTCATATAGGCAGATGTAAAATGATATATGCCTCATAGAAATGTATTAGACAAAATTAGGGAAATGTGACAAGGATCAATAGTCCCAATACTAAATATTCTAAACATCAATTGACTCTATAATTGGGTATATCACCCTATGTAGCATGAAGGTTTAACAGTAGCATGTTGATTCACCTTGACCAATGCACTTCGAGCTAGGAGCCATCACATGCAATGCATGTCGTACATGACCCCTCTTAGCACTCACTTTCAAATTAAGAATCTTTCAGAATTGAAGCGAGATCCAAAAGTTTGGCACAAGTGAAAAACAGTTTTGTTATATACTGCCTGACCAGTTTAGGTCCTCAAGATGGAAAACATGGATGCAGTAATCACTTCTTCATGAAATTTTAATACAACATGTATAATGCTTATTAGTGCTTGTGTTCCAAACTGGAATTCAAGATACTCAAAACTAGTTGCTACAAACTGGTTGAATGTTTGTTTGTGCCTGTGGTGATAGATATGAAGCTTGTCTGAAAGAAAGAACAAACATGGTGGAATGCAGTGCTGCAAACCTACCTCACTTTTCTGAGAAACAATTAGTAAACACTCAAAATACCTGAAGAACAAACAAACATTAAAAGAAAATGTCTTTTGCAATATAGGATTGCTTTAGGCTAGGAATGCTCCTGCATCCCCTTCCTTGAGTGGTTCATCACCAAGCCATACAAAGAGCAAGATGGGGTATGATCAGCACTAGACAAGGAGAGAATAAAATCCAACTCCTGTGAAGTAAGGATGTGCGAGGCAGGCCTATTTGGAGATAGTGTAGAATGTGAATTTGATGGAAACCCTTGAAAAAGTTTACAGGACATATATAGTTGGCAAAGGGGCAAAAGTAGAGCTACCAGTATTAATAATAGAAAAAAAAAAGAGTGGGCAAATAAAGCATCTAAGCACTTCACCATTGAACTTGCCTAGCTGGGCCGTGTCATGTCCCCTTCTAGTTGACATCTCTCAGAGCACAGGATTAGCCTATTATGCGACCCTCGTAGGCTGATAGGTTGGATAGAGGGTCACGATGTAGCTTGGCTCAGCTTCAGTTGGCAGTACTTGATCAGTTGGCTTTCGTTCGGGCTCATTCAGACACTTTTAGCCTGAGTTTCTATTTTTAGCAATATCTGGCACTCAGCGTGGGACCCCTGCTATTTTTAGCAGTATGGATTGATAGCGTTCAGAATCACTTCAGTGTTCGTCAGCTTCAGACGGCTCGTGCATCAGATGAATAATGAGAGAGATATTAATATTTAATTGAATTAATTAAATATTAATTAATTGGAGTTTATAATATAAAGTTATAATATTTTATTATAACTTAAGTGATTTCAGTGAAGGGGTCACCCATCATCAGAAAGGGGCCATTTGTTGATTATATTTTATTATAAAAATTTGGCTGAAGACTATTGAGAAATAAAATAATGAAAGTCGAATTCTTTAATGAATCCCTATCTTTTAGGAATTCGCACTTTTGAGAGTATAAGTCATTTTTCATTGGAAATCGAGCCATTATGTTATTGATGATTGGAAATTGATCAAATCTGGTCTGAGCACAGAAACTTAGGGTTTCAGTCTCAAATGCATTGGGGAACGAGCCATCTCCAGTGAAAGCAGTTCAGAGGGTGTGAGATATCACCTGATTTATTGCCAGATAAGAGATTTCTTCATCCAGAAGAAATTACAGAGCTTCAGAGTTATCTAATCTTCAAGGTTATTGATTTACCATTCATTCAGAGGGTTTACAGAAAGTAGGCGCATATTATATTGGAGTCTGGACATCACTTTGCAAGAGGCCGTACCATTGTACTTGCTGCTGTACCTGGCCGTACCTTGCTGCAGGCCGTACTTCCTTCAGTTGAGCCGTACTTCTGCCTTGAGGAGAAACGCCTTTCATTCAGGCCATCTATCATCTTTACTGGAGGCGCCTAAGCATTGGTGTCATATCCAGAGCACCAGACGGAGGGAGAAGCATTTAATCAACTCAGCCGTACCATTGCAAGTTCAGTTCTTACTGCAGAAAAAACCAAGTTTTTATCAAATAAGGTGTTGCCCTTTTTATTGCATGTAACTGGATCTTATTTGTATTCATCTCCGAAGATTAATAAATGGTCTGGCTTCAATATTTGCATTAGGGTTTGCTATTTTCGGAGTTGTATAATTTTTATAGAATTTATTTGCAATTTCTTTCAAAATCGCCATCTTCATTATTCATGCAAAAAACTCAAAACATTCAAAAAACGCAAAAACAAACAAAAAAACATCAGATTCAGCAACAGGGGGAAACTAGGGTTTCTACAGTGGTATCAGAGCTAAATCCTGCCATCCTAAGGGTTTAGCAGTCTTATGCAGCCAGAACAGTTTGGGTCTCACAGGTATTACACACGCAGACGTGCTCTGATTGACAGGCAACAAAGTTTGAGTAGGCAGCCGGGAAATATGGCTAACAGGAATGACAGGGCAGATAGAACAGAAGTTCCCAGGAACGAGATTCCTCAAAACCCTAGAGATCAGGATGATGCAGAGGTTTTGCATGCACTCAGAGATTTACGTGCAGGTCAACGGCAGTCAAATGATGTATTGCAGCAGTTGACAGTGGCACTTCAGAGATTGGGTACTCCGAGGAGACCGTCACCACATCGTGACGATGAGAGGAGTGAGGCAGGATCTCGCTGAGCACCGAGGACAGCCTCACGGACAGCAGATAGGCCCATGAGGCCTACTTTTGTGAGGCAGGAGGCCGAGGAGGCTATTGCAGAGGAGGAGCATGAGGAGTTGTTCGCAGACACACTTATGGCAGCGAACGAGGAGTGGGAGTTAGTACCACCAGAGGTCAGAGAGAGGATTTCTTTTGACCGTTTTGTCACTCAGAGGCGAGAGCACCACAGAGGTCGACAGGATTGGAGACCTAGATACCAGAACAATGACCTAAAACATGCAACCAACAGGCTTAATCTAGCGATGTTCGATGGTAGTGGTAAAGTGACAGCTCAGGCGTGGATTAGTAAGCTGGACACATTTCTTACATTGCGTCCGATGGCGGAGAGGGATGCAATCAGGTATGCGACACTACATCTGGAGGGAGTAGCTTACAATTGGTGGCACCATGGTATGGTTACCTTACAGCATGACAGGATCACATCATACCAGGAGTTTGTGGATAGATTGGTTGAGCGTTTTGACAGGAAGGATCCAGAAT
This sequence comes from Sequoia sempervirens, assembly GCA_007258455.2. Lineage (NCBI taxonomy): Eukaryota > Viridiplantae > Streptophyta > Pinopsida > Cupressales > Cupressaceae > Sequoia > Sequoia sempervirens. The sequence goes on along the minus strand of VDFB02260289.1, from coordinate 26,302 downwards.
CCTACTTCAGAGACTTGGCTCAGCTGAGACAGAGTGGCAGCTTGGAGTCGTATATTGGTGACTTTCAAAAATTATCAGTTATGGTTCCGAACATTTCTGAGAGGCGGTTAGTAGTGCTCTTCATGGAGGGTTTGATAGAGCCATTGCGAGGTTGGATCAAAGCCTTTGATCCGCCTTCATTACAGGAAGCGATGAAGAAGGCACGGAGTATGGAGTTGGCAGCACCTTCTAGTAGATTCAACTCCAAAGGTAACTCATCTTTCAGGGACAATAAGGGTTTTAACAGAAACAGGGACAAATCTGATTTTAACAAAGAAAAATCAGATTTTAAAAACGATTCAAAAGGTAAATCAGCAGCTCCACCTTTGGATCGAGAGGCCCTTAATGATCTATGCAGGAAGAAGCTTTGCTTCTACTACAAAGGTCCCTATGACGCCAATCACGATTGTCCTCTAAGACCTAAGGGCAAGGCAAATCGAGTGATGTGGGCGTACTATGAGGATTCGGAATCAG
>VDFB02260289.1:0-22154 GCA_007258455.2 Sequoia sempervirens | reverse complement strand
ATAGCGTTCAGAATCACTTCAGTGTTCGTCAACTTCAGACGGCTCGTGCATCAGATGAATGAGAGAGATATTAATATTTAATTGAATTAATTAAATATTAATTAATTGGAGTTTATAATATAAAGTTATAATATTTTATTATAACTTAAGTGATTTCAGTGAAGGGGTCACCCATCATCAGAAAGGGGCCATTTGTTGATTATATTTTATTATAAAAATTTGGCTGAAGACTATTGAGAAATAAAATAATGAAAGTCGAATTCTTTAATGAATCCCTATCTTTTAGGAATTCGCACTTTTGAGAGTATAAGTCATTTTTCATTGGAAATCGAGCCATTATGTTATTGATGATTGGAAATTGATCAAATCTGGTCTGAGCACAGAAACTTAGGGTTTCAGTCCCGAATGCATTGGGGAACGAGCCATCTCCAGTGAAAGCAGTTCAGAGGGTGTGAGATATCACCTGATTTATTGCCAGATAAGAGATTTCTTCATCCAAAAGAAATTACAGAGCTTCAGAGTTATCTAATCTTCAAGGTTATTGATTTACCATTCATTCAGAGGGTTTACAGAGAGTAGGCGCATATTATATTGGAGTCTGGACATCACTTTGCAAGAGGCCGTACCATTGTACTTGCTGCTGTACCTGGCCGTACCTTGCTGCAGGCCGTACTTCCTTCAGTTGAGCCGTACTTCTGCCTTGAGGAGAAACGCCTTTCATTCAGGCCATCTATCATCTTTACTGGAGGCGCCTAAGCATTGGTGTCATATCCAGAGCACCAGACGGAGGGAGAAGCATTTAATCAACTCAGCCGTACCATTGCAAGTTCAGTTCTTACTGCAGAAAAAACCAAGTTTTTATCAAATAAGGTGTTGCCCTTTTTATTGCATGTAACTGGATCTTATTTGTATTCATCTCCGAAGATTAATAAATGGTCTGGCTTCAATATTTGCATTAGGGTTTGCTATTTTCGGAGTTGTATAATTTTTATAGAATTTATTTGCAATTTCTTTCAAAATCGCCATCTTCATTATTCATGCAAAAAACTCAAAACATTCAAAAAACGCAAAAACAAACAAAAAAACATCAGATTCAGCAACAGGGGGAAACTAGGGTTTCTACAGGCCGGATGTGGAAGCCTGATTTCTGGGCTGAACCAGCACATCATCACTATCAATGGGTGCAACTATTTCTTCCTCCAAGTTGATAGTATGTGGTGTGTTCATTTTAGCAGCCTCTTAGAACTTGCAAGAAGATGAGGGTGACTTCAAAGAGGCTATGTTCATATCCTTCAATTTCTTGTTCACTTTCCTATTGTATCATTTTAGTCAGGTTGTAATTACTTGTAAGCATTTACATTTGTAGTACTCATGATCAATATTTATGACTCTGGGAATAATTTCATAGCACCTTTTGTTCATCATCATGATGGCAATTTGAGTTCCCATGGAAAAGAAATTGACTTGATATACCTTTTAATTGAGGACACACCAAACAGATTTTATTTGGATATGTGGCCTAAACCATTTATCAAAGAAGCATTTATATTCAAAATATTTTCTTTTACTATAGTTATCTGTAAAGTCATGATGGCCATTGTTTACTGCTCTATCTGATAAAATAAATACATGAATTAATAATAGAGATGACAATGCATACCAGATACATGAGTTAAATATATCTTTATTTGCACATGAAATTATTACAGAAGAAGACCAAAGATGGTCAGCCAAGGATCAGAGTCGATCAACTAGATCATATTCCCCTTACCTTGATGATACACAATCTATTTAAAGGACCCGACGGTTGCCAAGAAGAACACAACAGTCAAGCAACCAATGCTTATTTCTACCCGAAGCCAACAACAATAATACAAACAATTAATACAAATTTGGATAACAAATATTATTGAAACACAATAATGGACATTGTACACTGTCTACATCATCCCCCCAAAAGAAAAATCATCTTTCAAACGACCAATAAACATCAAGTAACATTAGGGAAGACTTGCCAAACTGATAACGATATTGTAGACAAGGACCTATAAACAAACTTAGAAGTGTACTTTGCAAGCACGGACTTGGAGTGTACTTGGCAATTCAAATGAGTGCAATGAGACTCTAGGAGCAACGCCCCTAGCAAGGTTAAGGGCCAACACCCCTTGCAATGGTCTGGTGGAAGCGCCCCCAGTAGAGTTGAGGGGTGGAGCCTCCACCACCAAGCCTAATTTAAGACATTCAAAACCAAACAGAACTTCATGGCGCACATCATTTTCATGATTTTTTAAGAAGCAAAAACCAATGCTGACAAAGCCAAAAAATAGAGATTTTGGAGTGTTTAACCAAAGTCTGATGGCAACTAGGGAAGGAAGTTGTCGTATGATGGTTTATGGCCATACAATAGAGAATTTCTGACCTGAAGACTGTGCAATGCGAAATATTACAATGAACACCAAAACTGGATTGAGGCACCAAAACTGGATTGAGGCCATACTATGTTTTCTGGAGATTGGCGTACGATGCAAGGGATGCTATGAACTAGTTGTATGATGCAAGTGATGTTGTGAACTAGTCGTACGATGATGGCAAGTGGTGAAGTTCGTATGTTGAGTGTTTGTACGATAGAGTGGAGAATGAACCATACACTACACTCAAGTCATACAGTCTGCTTTGTTCCATTTGTCCATGACCTTGCACAAAGTCGTCATACAATGCAGAGGATGATTGATTCACTAGTAATGAAGTACAGTATGAAGAAGAGTGAATGCCATTGCCTATACTAAAGTTTTCATATGTTGTGATTTGATGATGTTCGTACTATGCAATTTGATGGAGCTCATATGTGGTCCCTTATGAATGGTCACACAGTGTTTATGAATGTGTCATACAACACGTTGAAGATGTGCCTGAGTTTGTCATACAATTTGTATTAATCGTACTATGTATTGAAGATGCGATTGTCCTCTGAGTCTTGGATGTCGTATAATATGTGGACATCGTACGTTGAAGTGTGAATACCACACTTGTCGTACACTACAATTTGGTGAACTCATGCACCTAATAAATGAATGTCCTTGTTGTATGATGTAAATAGTAAGGGTTGGCCATATAGTGAGTGAATCCTTTGTTTAAGGTTGTCGTATATTGAACCTAGGTTGTACTGTGTGGTTGAGAGATAAATGAAACTTAGGCCATATGGTTTGTTGCTTTATTCCCTTTGTTGAGTATACTTCATTTTTCCATACGATGATTTTTCTTCCCTTTCTTAATTGAACCCGTAATTTGTACCTTTTCCATTTTTTAATTTTTCAATATCATATTTTTTCACCTTTTCTATTCCAATCTTTTCTTATTTTCTAAATTTATTTTATTTTTCTCTAAATTTTCTATGATGTTGATTTGTCTTGACCAGTATTTGTACGCTCCAAATTTAAATATTTTGCTCTTAGTACTCTGAGACGTACCATTAATAATTGTGCATTCTTCTACAAAGTCGGATAAATCTATTGCAACTATCATCTTTTGCCAGCCATGGATAGCATCCCGCACACATAAACTATCCAACTTTTCAAAATCATTTTTCATCAGTTGCTCTTCACTAAGAGTCATAGCTTCAAGAAAATTACAAGTCAACAGAAATATCTTATAGTTCTCCATTTGCCAGTGAAATAGGCAATGGAGAGAATTTGTTTCATCCTCTGAGCATGACTGTAATTCTACAATCCCTTTGTCATTTGGTTCTATCAGACCCAAGTCACATTTCTCTATCCATTCTTCTTTGGAGTCCAAATTTGATGAACCCAAGGAGGCTACTTCCTCACAGCTTGGTTCTCTAAATCAATTACATATTTTTGACCCTTGTTCTCAATGGAGATTGTATTCTTTTTCCAATTGTGATTGGCTTTCATTGCCATCATCCAACCCCAACCTAACAATGTGTTGTACGCTTCCTTCCTTAATGAAATGACCACAAATTTCAACAAAAATGCTTGGATACTAATAATTACCTTTTGTCCCACTAAAACTCTAGGTACCTTAATACCTTGTTGATCTGGCCCCACCAATTGAAAAATTGGTGGCCAAATGGTCAGCTTGCCAAGACTTCTCCAAGTGTCTTTGGAAGTACATTTACACTAGACTTGCCATCAACAATTGTATTGGTGAGATTCCTTCCAAGGATCTCCATATTCACCATTGTTGATTTCTTTGTCGTGTTAACTGTCAGTAACTTTGGATCAATCACTTGGTCGCCTGATAGTGGAGGTTTGGTTATTGGTTCTTCATTCTCACCAGATTCTAATTGGGTTGTAGCACGCACCATCTCATTCTCCCCTGATACAATAACATTTCGAATTTCAAGAATACTTTGGAATAAATCTACTACTTTGTTGTACCCCAAAATTAAAATTATTGTTACACTTAGATATTTTGAAGAAATGAGTAAAAGTCTTGTTAAATCAGTCAAAAAGGTCAAAATTTGGGTGTGCATGTCTTGCATGAGGGGTTAAAATGCAAAATTTTCAAATTCTGACGATCTGGGTCTGCTCAGAGCACTTAAACTACAAAACCCAGATCTCAATTTTTCATCCCTAAATTTTAGGAAAACTGCTATTTTTAGAAATTTTCCAAAATTAGTAACGTTTTCTGGGTTTTTCTGGGTTTCTTTTGAAATGGTTACTGGCAAAACTTTCTAAAAATAGAAAGTCGATCCGTTAGGGTTCAAACTGATTTTGATTGGCTCAAAACACGTCCATATCAGGCTGGTGCAGTCAGAATCTCAAAAAAGATTAGTTTTTCCCTAGTGGGTCTATTCTGCCTTTTCAGAAGCATATCAGGAGTTCTGAAGTCATCAATGGAGGTCAGCCGGCTGCCAGGCGTCAGATTCAACATTCAAAGCATTCAACAGAAGGCGAGTTGGTGAGCCAGCACGAAGAACGAAGAAGAAGATGAAAAATGATGAAAAATTTCTAACACTGCCAGACTTGGGCACCCCAAGTGAGAAAAGGTGCCCACCTTTTCAAGGCACTAAAAGATGAAATTAGGGTTTATGCCTCCAACCAAAGTTGTTTGGTTCTCTGCCAGCTCCGCAACGAGTCCAACAGTGCAATCATCAGATTATCCAGTCATCCGGGATTCAAAGCTGAACAGGGAGGTTCCAAACAGGCGTCAAAATGAAGAACATGAAAATTGTCAAAAAATTGACTAAGTTTGGTAACTTTGGGCGCCCCTGGTGAAGAAGGGCGCCCAGCTTTTTGAGGCACCTAATCCTGCAGCTAGGGTTTGTTAAAGTGCTCAATCTCTTCCGTATTCAGTTGGCTTCGACACGCCTGTTGAAAGATACCAAACCAATTTTTTTTCTTTTTTTGCAATTACACAACATGCACCCGTTAAGGTTAGAGGAAAACCCAAACGATGTGAAATGAACTCTAACCAAGAATGTACACCAGGATCCCGAGTTCGGCAAGGTGTGAGAATATGGTCAAAGGATCTTATGCAATTCTGAACAAGCAACTCTAACCAAGAATGTGTCCAAGGTGGACGATCATATGGTCAGAGGATGCCTATCACTAATACTGCTGAAAGTAACTCAACACCAAGTATGTGCTACCCAATCCAGAATGGAAATGAGGCGACCATATGGTGGAGATATTAAAACTACAATGCAACTCAAAGTAAATAGGCGACAAGCCAGCCTCTTCCACTTATTCAGTGGGCAATACAAAGTATGAATAGCAAGAATAAGAAAAATGCTGACAGTACTACTGTTCAGCTTACAATGAGATGTAGAATGCCTGCAAGATCAAGGATTAGAGCTCTTCAAATTGTGCAATAGTAAATGTGTCTTCCACAATGACTATCATGACTTCCTAACACCAACCCAACTCAAATGACAGCCTAAATGCAAACTGATATGACTGAACCAAGGACTGAAACTTTTAACCAGCAACACAAAATCCTAATGAAATGCTCACAACTCACTCAAATCTCAACCAAATGACCTCAAACCAAGTGCATTGTCTTCCTAACATGATGGCGCCCAAATAAGAACCATGAAATGACTCCAATCTGCTGTGTTTATTTTTGTACGAACCCCAATGCAAGTACAGAATGGTACGGTTGAAAGGGAAGGGCGATTTTGCTCTATAAAATAAAAGACTTCATTAAAAATTCCCAAACTTCTCATAAAGGGGCGCCCTTAACTAGCAAATGCATGGGTAAACTACCCAGAACCAAAATAAAATCACACAAGGAGTTATGAGTCAAAACTTCAATCTGCAACACACTCCAACAACTCCAGATTTTTGATTAATTTTGCAAATAACTGAATTACAATGCATAACAACATCTAAAATGCAAAACTCACTACAGAATCCACTCAATAATCAGCAAACCTCTCCACTAGGTGCTATCTCTCAAGCACGAAGTCGAGCCAATGCTAGGAGGCATTCATTCCTCGAAGCAGTCCAGCACCAATTCGGCAGCATAACATTACTCAAGATATCAAATGTCCAAATGAGGATCAAAGGCTTTCTTTTATAATTTTGTGAGGGCCCTCCAGAAACTTCTAGAAACCCTAATTTTCAAATTTGAAATAACACCCTTTCCCTCCAAAAGATGGCGTCCTTTTCTTCAAGGCAAATTTGACTTTTAATTTAAAAATAATCTCCTCAACAAGATAGGCGTCCCTTTTCAAGCATTATTTTTTACCCTTAGAAAATATTAAATTATCTCCATGAGGCGCCACCCCTCAAAGTCCCCCTTTTTAAAACAACATAAAGTTGTTTCACTAGGCCAAGGGGTCACAATATCAAAATATAACATTAAAGATATAGCATTTTTAAATCAACTTGACTTATCTCTCCAAACGCATCCCAAGGCCAAATTGAGCAATTCCAACTGAACTGACAACTAAGGGAAGCCAACTGAACCGGGACCAACCTGTCAACTGCCAAAAATAGAATTTACTAAAAATAGTAAATTCCAGAAAGTGCTCGGAACGCAAAGCCAGACACACCACTGCGAAGCTCTCTGAAAACCTAGAAAGAATCCGCAAACCAAACACCAAGACTCAAGTGACAGCAACCACCAAAACAGGAAACCCTAATTTCACCTTATGAGTAGCCTACGGATCTCCAGAATAGGCCAATAGTCAATTGAAAAGATCATGCTCGAGAAGGGGACATTACACCTGTCCCCGTCAGATCACTCGACTGGCCATCTTCTGGAAAATTCAGATCAAAGTCAAGGGTACAGAAGGAAGGTTTCAAACTTGAAGGGAAAGTCAAATGAAAATGACTTAGTCTGGGTGGTTTGGGCGCCCCAGGGGAGAAAAGGCGCCCAAGTTTTCAGGGGCCTAAACAGATGAATCTGGAGATGAAGCTCTAACGTGATCTTTTCACAATTGATCCAGCTCTCCAACGAGATATCCAGCGCATCAATCGGAGATCGCAGTCGCCAGATACAAGGAGGTGAACAAAGGGTCTGACGAGGGCTTAAAACTGAGATTCAAAAGCAAACAAGGAAAATGCAAAATAATCTAACTCTGATAAACACGGGCGCCCAAGCTTTTGAAGGTTTAGAATTCATTATTTGACAAAGCTCCTTCCAGAAGACCCCTCTTAATATCTCGTCAGCTACGCAAAGAACCCAGCCGTCGATCAATCCGAGCTCCGAATCACCAGATTTGACAAGATCATCTATGGAAGAGGAGTAAAAGGAAAAACATGAAGATCAAAAAAATGGCTAACTCTAAACAAAATGGGTGCCCCTGGAAGGAATAGGCTCCTGTAAATTCAAGGGTCAAGATGAAGTTTTTAGCCAAAGACGCCTCCAGAACATTCTTCTCAGAGTCAATCAAGCTCCGCAATGGATCCCTCAGCTCACACATCAGATCAATCTGCAAACCGGAAATCAAAGGCGAAGTAGGGGGTCAAAATGGTGCAAAGTTGAAAATATCAGAAAAATGGCTAACACTGCTTGAAGTGGGTGCCCCTGTTGAAGAAGGGCGCCCAACTTCTCATGCCTTAGAAAATTTTCATGATTTTCAAACGTTTCAAAATTCTAAGAAGGAAGATGGCATCCAAATTCAATGAAGCTGAGATTTCAGGGTTTTGAAAATAAAAGCAAAAGAAAGCAAACCTAAAACAAAACCCTAAGTCTATTTAACACCTCTCTTTCATGTTATTTTTATTATTTTGCAGGTAGCATTCAAAGGAGAAAGTTGGAGCAGCAAGTTTGAAGAATTTTCATAATCCAAGAATTCATATTTGCTGGTTTTTCATCAGATTTTTCAGATCAGCAAGCATAAACCCTTGCTTTTTCAAGTTTTTTCATCCAGAAGATCAAACTTTTCAAAGAGAAGGCCAAGGTTTTCAAATTTTCAATCATCTGGGTCTTTTCACTTTATTCTTCTGAAGAAAACTTTCAAGAACTTCATCAAGTTGCAGCAGCTGCTTTTATTTTGCATGTCAGTGAAATCCTCAGTGCATTCAGTTTTCAATCATCTGGGTCTTCTCAAATCAGTCTTCTGAAGAAAACCCATATCACAGCTTTTTCCAAGAAAATTTCAAATCCTAGGGTTGGCTGCCTTTTCGATCAACCGTCAGTGTTTTGTAAATCTAATCAACTGGGTTTATTTCTAATCATATTCTGAACAAAACCCAGGTGCCAACTTTTTTCATGAAAAATTGAAGAAATTAGGGTTTGCTACTTTTTCAGGCAAAATTCAAAATTTTCGAAAACGGACGATCTGGGTTGTCTTGCAACAAAATTCTGAGCAAAACCCATATCTCAAAAAAAAATTCAAAAGTTTGTCCGTTGGAGCAAGAAAATCAGCATTCTAAAAATAGTAAGTTGCTCAAAACTTGTCTGAACATAGGCAAGTTTACAGTCATTCTTCAAGGTTTCCGAAATGGAGTACACTCCCAATGTTTTCAAAACTGAATCAGCCCTCTATCATGATTACATCAAAACAGCTGAGACAGACTTGCATCACATCAAGCCGGTGTTTGATTTACACGCTTTGGAGAGCGCAGCCAACACCTCAATCAGGAACTTGGGACATTCTGGACTCCTCGCAGCAGCGTCTATTCCTATATTAGTTCAGAGTCTTGAGTTCGTAATCGCTTGCATCAAACATTACAACCCGGCTACAAGGCAGATCCAGTCAACTGATGGCAAATTAATTTGCAGTCTAAAGCCTGATATGATCGAAAAGTGTTTTTCCATTCCCCCATGGCCTCAAAGCGTTACTATCTCAAAAGGGCGAATGTGAAAGGATACGGGAAATGCATAAGGAAAAATACAACAAGAAGATTGTACTGAAATGAATGAAAGAAAAACATAAAACTCTGCCAAGTCATATTTCGATGATGTCAACAAAGTTCGAGAAAGCGGCCAATGAGGTCGAAGATTTCCTTAGGTCTGTTGCAGATGCTGAAAATATTCTAGAAAAGCGGTGTTTTGCTATTGAGGGCATTGATGCACCAAACCGGGACACAATTTCTAACTTCCTAACGGATGTAATCGAGCTTTAAAGCAGCTTTCTTCTAGAAGCTTTCTTTCCCGCTTTCTTTCTATTCTTGGAATAATTCTTATCCATTCTTTGAGAAGAGAAAGAAGATAAAATATAATAGTCGGCGTTTCCCGCTTTTTCTGCTTTCTTAGGTGTTAGGTGTTATCTCCTTTCTAGATTTAGTAATAAAGCTTGCTTGCTGAGCAAGCCCTAGATTGTGAAAGCAAGGAGATTTTAGGGTTCCCTACTCCTCTGCTTCTCTATAAATAAGAGCCTTTGCTCATTAATTTCTTTAACCATGCTAGTGATAACAAAACGTTGAGCCTATTGTGCCTTCTACTTGTTATTTGAGTGTTGTTCAATTGTGTTGTGATAAGCAAATTGTTGAGCCTCTTTAGCCAACAAGGAGTTAGTGTGATTGTTGTTTCTATTGTGTAAGAGCAAGATTGCAAGCCTCTTTAGCTGCTATTCCTTGTTCCAGGCATGTTAGAAGTGAGTTTTGTTCCAAAAATTTGAGTAATAAAATCATGAGCCTCCTTTGCCTTGGTCTAAAATCTCAAATTTCCATTATTTATGTTCTACTTTTACGATCTTGATTTCAACTTGCATTGAAGTGTGTAGATGTTGGTTGAGAGAATGTTTATTGAAGTATTTGTCAGAAAATCTACCTTGTTCATTTCTAGTTTCTCTTGCTCTGCTTATTACGTAATGTCCCCCTTTCTCAAACCTGATTGTTCTTGTGACCGCTGGCCTTTTTTCTAGAAACCCGAAGGCTAGTCGGAAGATAAAATTAGGGTTTCCTATTTTTGAGGAGGTCATTGTTCAGAGATGGTGGATTCAATGGCAGATTCCTTCTGGGTTTTCAGAGGGCTTCCAGGGGTATGTTCATCTCGGCATTCAGAGCATTTTCTGGAATTTACTATTTTTAGTAAATTCTATTTTTGGCAGTAAACAGGATGGTAGCAGGCAGTTGACTTTCCCCTTCAGTTGACTCAAGTGGCGTATTCAGTTTCGGGCTTCAGAATGCAGTTCTGGGAAGTCGAGCTCATTTCACTTAAAAATAACATTATAATTAAAATGTTATTTTATCACCTTGGCCTAGTCGAATGACTTAATGTCGTTTTAAAAGGTGGACTCAAAGGGTGGCGCCTTCATTAAGGTTATATTTAATATTTGGTGAATTTTCCAAAGTCAAAGGAAATTAATGTGGGCGCATTTATCAAGGTGATGTTTTAATTGAAATATAATTATTGAGCTAAAGGTGAAAAGGACGCCTTATTGAAGGAAAAGTTAGGGTTTGAGCTTGAGTTGGATTTTAGGGTTTCGTGAAGTCAAACGGAACTTATAAAATGGAGTCTTGTGCATCATTTCATCATCTTTGGACTATGCTAATGTTATGCTGCCGAAATGGTTGCGGGAATTCTTCGAGGAATGAATGCCTCCTAGTCTGGGCTCGACTTCATGCTTGAGAGATAGCATCTAGTGGAGATTTTAGTATGCTTATGAGTGATTCAATCATTTGTAAGTTTGCATTTGTATTTGTGCTTGTATTTCAGTTTGATCTTGTTAAGTAAGTTTGCATATTAGAGAGTTTTCTGTATTTGCAGATTTAGCTACAGCAGATTGGGTTTTTTGTTCGTAATTCAAAAAAATACAAAAATATGGGTTGTGGGTATTGTCTTATTCTATTTGTGGGGGAAGAGGGAACATATTCCTAGAATTATAGAATTTATTGTCAAGCCTTTATTTTTAATGAGAGGTCGACTTTCCCAGCTTGGCCGTACCTTTTAGAATTGCATTGAATTCCGTGTAAATTAAATTAGGGTCTCTTTGATCAGTTTTAGTGTCTTGAAATGGTCGCCTATACCTTGAGAGAGTAATGCATCTTATCTTGCATCAATCGGATAACATTCGAGAAAGTTATGAACAAATCATTGTGGATGTAAGCTGCTGATTTTTGTGAAAAGTGCAGATCTGATTATGACAGTCCAAGAAATCTGCATTTTCTGACTTGGGTTTTGGCATGGTGGTTTATTTAGAGCTTGTAACAGATTTATTGTTGATTGCTCCATCCGGAAGGACTTTGATGTATTGACATTGCAGGCAAGAATCACATTTTGTAAACTGGCAGTAGTACTGACCAGTATGCTTTAATATTGCTTTGTCATTATTTGTAATACTCGTTCTTGCTTTCAGTATTAGAGTGAAATAGCGATAACTCCGCCCTATGGTAGCTACCGTCCATTCTGGATGAGCAAGCACATTCTGGGTGTTGAGTAGTTTTCAGCTTCAGCATTCCATTTTAAGCTTTGCTTCCTATAATCACTCCGTCATATGGTCGCCCCTCACTCCGTATTGGATTGGGTAGCACATACTTGACGTTGAGTTCCTTTCTGTAATTAGTGTAGAAGATCCTCTGACCAATGCTCACCATCATCGGTGCCATTCTGGTTAGAGTTACAGCATAAGCAGTTTCATTTAGATCCTCTGACCAATGCTCGCCATCATCGGCGCCATTCTGGTTAGAGTTGCTTTCTTGCACGTTCTGGTTTACCCATCTAACCTTAATCTGCACTGTTTGTAATTGGAAATCAACTGGAAAAAAAAATTTTGGCTCGAATATTTCAATTACTTGAGAAGAAACGCCTTAGTTTAAGTTTGTCGTGAGTTGAAGGTCTTAAAACGTAGAAAATCTCGGGCCATGCTGTGGTTTAATAAACCTTGTGCTCTAAGCTCATCAAAAAGATAGGCAACTTAGTTTTAGTTTACTTTCTTTCAAACACCATCAGCAAGAGGGAGCTTCCCCTCCTAATTTGAAGAGCAGTTTATCTGTGCATAGCTGTCCGTTTCAAATACGCATTCCAGAGGTGCGAATTTAAACACCAACATACTTTAATTGGTACAGTAGCTTGAAGTACTTGTCGTGCAATATTTTTCTTCAATTGTAATTGATTTGTTATTGTACTAGCATTTGCATTTAAGTGGCGGTGTTCATTATCCATAGCCTTCTCCACTTCGAACCTTGCTTCACAAAGGCTTTCTTTTTTTGTACATGGGTCCAGGTATGTAGCCTTCTTTGCTTGGGTTGGAGTAACAGTCTATACTACATTATGCATTACATCAATCATGTTGACATTAGCCTTTTGCTTCGGACATCCGATGTATTTGTGGTTTCTAGGTCCACACCATTTGCACAATAATTGCACTTTGTCTTGCTTGTTTTGGCAGTCTTTTGCAAAGTGTCCCCATTCACTACATTGTCGGCATTGTATGATAGGGCATCCTTTGGGGTTGTGTTGTATTTGACATTGTCCTCTTTGATTTCGATAACTTCCTGGAGATGCATTCTATGGCTTCAGAGGAGTGGACTCCTCTCCCCATGTAAAGAGTACTTGTGTACTCTTGGTCTTCAATTGTATGGGCATTCCTTTATTGAATGACTCATAACTTGGCAAATCTCACAAAACATCTTTCTATGACAGTTAACTTTTGTGTCCTCCTCAATTTCCCATGTAATACACCATAGTTTGTTAGTTTGTTGGTTTTTTTCTCTACCTTCAATTCTTTCATCATTCGAAGAACTTGTACGTTCCTGATTCATCCTTGCTATTGTCATTCGAACTTCCATCTTCCTCTATTTTTCTTTTACTATGCAAGGACATTTTATCTTCACTTTCTATGACCATTGCCTGATTGTAGGCTTCTGAATAGGAAGAGGGTAGTACTACATTTTTTTTCTTAATAACGAAAGTAGGACTTCAATGAACCATCTTTTCTTGAGACTATTGGCTGGCTTTGTTTGTAACATGACAAGCAATTCCTCAAGTGATTATAAGCTCATTTTTTTGTGCTTACCCTATTTTGTACTGTAAATTTCTTCTACTATTTCATTATCATCACAATGCAATTTAAACTCTTCTTTGAAAACTTTCTTTAATCTCTTCCATGCATTTCAAGAGGCTTGGTCAATTTTTGTATACTATTCAATCGCTACACCTCACAAGGTAGGTGGAAAAGATCGTAGCCAAATTGCTTTATCATCTTGCCCATTCGTTGTCCAAATTGTTTCACAAGTCTTACAATGACGTACAGGATCCTCCGATCCATTCCCTATAAACTTGGGAAACTTTTGCTTTTCTCCACTAAGGCTTACCGTGATTTTATTTTGATGCAAACCTAGCGCCTGGAATTTGCTTGCTAGGGAGTTTTGATTCAAATGTTCTGATGCTTCTCTCGCACCATCGGCCACATAGGAATCCTCAACTCTTCCCTCAGCTTCAGCCTTCCACGCACTTGTTTCGCCTTCAAATTTTCTTTTATACACCCTTGGCTTGGTTTCTTCTCCTTTGATTGACAACCTTGCAATGCCTTCAAGGCTACTCTCGTACAATTCTATTAAGGACTATGACTTCGTCTCCCAACTTCCCTTGTTTAGAGAAGGTTGCCTTAAGTCCTTGACATTTCAACTTGACTGCATTCTTGGCTAGGACTTGGGAATCGTATGGTTGTATTTTTCTCAAATGTTTCTCGTAATCTTCTCCTTTGTTCCCTTTGCTCAATGATCCCTAAAGATCACCTGATCTCTTGATCTTGACCACATTGTGGTCTCATCTCACCTTTATTGGGGTCTAAGGGCATGAATCTCTCAAATCTAACCCAATTTCTTGTAAGGCCACAACGCTAAATGTTTACTACTCTATCTGGTAAAATAAATACATGAATTAATAATAGAGATGACAATGCATACCAGATACATGAGTAAAATATATCTTTATTCGCACAAAAAATTATTACAAAAAAAGACCAGAGATGGTTAGCCAAGAATCAGAGTCGATCCGACTAGATCATACTCCCCTTTCCATGACAATACACAATCTATTTAAAGGACCCGACAGTTGCCAAGAAGAACACAATTGTCAAGCAACCGATGCTTATAACTACCTAAAGCCGACAACAACTAATACAAACACTTAATACATATTCAAATAACTACTATTATTGGAACACAATGATGGACATTGTACACTAACTACAACCATGACTTGGACGAGCTCAACTCCCTTTTCTTGGTTTAGGCACCCTTGTTGGACGTATAGATTAACACATCATCATCAACAGCACCTAAAGGAAGCCAAACAGCCTTAAATGCACAATGTTTGTAAGAGCTACTATCCTTAAACCATTCTTCCTAGCTATGTTTATCTATTTAGGTCTACATTACTGCTTTAAAAAAATTGGAGTCCCTTCTAACACAACCCAAATATTACATCAATAAGAATGAGGTGGAGGATGGAGGATGGGAAGATGATGACATCCCTAGAGTTACAGCTGCCCTAGCTGATGATGAACCTGAAGAGGCTGCCCCACTTGGTTCTATCTAGAATATTTCATCAAATGAAAGGCTTCTTGCAGATTTATGTTCAATTAATCTCTTTAATTGATCCATAATTTCTTCAATTGTAGAAACTAAGTAATTACAAAATAAACTACTATTCTACTTGATTAAACACAAATGACGATTATCTGAGGGAAGAATGTTGCATTAGAACAAAGATACTAGTTGGAAACTTGTCAAACAAAAACATAAAACAGATAATTTATCCTGTAAAACCACCCTTTACAGAGGAAAAAACCAGCTGGTAGTGGCAAATGCTTAGATACCAATTGATTATTAATCTCAATAATACAAGTACATCAAGGGGATACAAAAAAAATTGTTTTTCCGAATATTCATTGTCAAGCATACACAATCTCCTACAATTGAATACTCCTTTGCCTCACACATACTGATAAGCACACACACTTATACTGAGAGGGGGAGTGAATCAGTATAAGATAAACTTTTACTTATTTAAAATCCAACAACCACGAAAATAGCAATCCCACAAGATCTACCAACTAAGAGACAAAAGATTTACACGGAAACCCTTTTGGGGGAAAAACCACAAAGAAAGATTGCATGGATCTATTGTCTAAATATAGTCACAAAAATAAAATTTTCTTACAAATCTTTTGTAGGCACCAACCCATTGAAGACACCAATTCCCGCTACTAAGCACCAACAAGTGGAAATATCGAAATTTGTGAAGTATCTTACAGAGACAAATTTCAGAGTTGCAGAGTTAAATAAATTAATGTTATATTTGTTGTTCAAAGGCCTACCATTCAATCTCAGAAAATGTGGAAGAACTTAATCACTTCTATCCGTACTGTTTTATGTGAAGGTGAAGTTGTAATAGTTGTTGGAGCTATTTTAGAGGCTTCATCAAATATATCGAAGCTTTTGTATGAGCGTCATACCATCACTAAATGAATTGAACCTTGTTTATGGGGCATCGTACGATATAGGGAGCTCATGAGGATGTGACAAAGAGTTTATGGGAGGTCAAACTAGTCAAAGATGAGTGGCGAACCTTTCCTCATGCCTGGCGATTAATATATGTTGTCATACCTTGTTTCATGGGCCTCTTCATACCAAAAAGGACCTATCGCAGCTATTGGTATCATTTGTTGAGGGTGTTGGATTCGCAATAGCATTGACCAAGGGTCCAAGTCAGAATTAAAGTTGTGAAAATTAATTTATATTTTTGTTTAGTTGGTTGTAAAGACTTTTGAGAATTTTTCTACACATTTTTTATGAGAATTAATATAAATTTCAGATATATTGTTGCTGGGTATTTTGGTATATGCTAAACTCATGAATGTAATTGAATGATATGATGGAGAAATGAAAAATGCAATATTATTTTGATTTTGTCTATAACAATCAAAACCAATATAAATACAAACTCAGTTCAGTCTACTGCCAAGTGTTTGAGGAAATGCCTATGCACATAAATTGGTGAAAAGTGAAAAAAATTGCATAGAAAATTTGTCTAGGATATTTCATAAAGTGACTTTATATTTATTACTTGGGCGCTTGGAGACATAAGTATTTAATTTTTATTCAGTTCATTTATTCTCCAAAAGGTGGGCATTGGGTTTTGGAGGCAAAATATTAAAAATTAAATGTGACTTTCATGGGAGGAAATAAAAGGGCATTTTGAAGCTTATTTTCATATGATTGGATTTTGATATTGCTAGTATGCTGTGGGGTTTTTTCTCCAAGACTTCCTGAAAACGAAAAACCTTCAAGAAGATCATCTCCCTCGGTGGTGAAAGATCCTCTTGGGTTGATTTGCTGATAGTTTTACACAAAAACTATGCTGATGTTTCAATGAAATGATTGCAGAATTAATCAGAAGGGTTTGCAGGTACAAATCAAAGGTGCTTAAAGATTTATAGAAGTTTTGCAATACTTTGTGATTGAACAATTTTGTGAAGTCTTGCAAGGAAAGACAAAATTAGCAGATAAATTGTAGGAGATTGTCAAGGATATTGGGACGCCTTATTTCAAGTTTCAAGCCTTCTATGGTGGTGCTGATATTAATTATTTGCTGGGCAAGTATATGTGGAAGAGTGAAAACGCTTTGGAGAGCACTGCTATCACTAAGTTTGGAGGAGCTGCCAATTGTTTGTAATAATGCTGTTGTCAAAGGATGCAAACTGTTTGTAATATTGCTGCTATCAAAGGTTCATACTTCATTCCACAACCATCAAACTGCTGTGTAGCAGACCTACATTGATGCTTCCTATTTCTATTCAGATGTGAATCCCAAAGAGGTCAAATTTATGTTGGAATTTGTATTTGTATAAACTTTGTTGCTGATGAAATTAACACAGAAAATCTGCATTATTATGTTCTCCTTTAAAATGATAAGGAAGTCAGCCAATTGATTATTAAATTGTTTGTCCATTTTATGAAACTTTGGGCTTCAAAAATAAGTGTTTGCAATCTAATCATCAAAACAAATCAGCTACATTCCAAAAGAATTATGGAAACTGTAACAGTAGTGTGCATGTCAAGTGTTTGTTGAAATGCCAACACCTTGAAATCAAAAAACAAATTAAGTGAAAATAGGGGAGGTTCTTACAGTGGTATTAGAGCTGGTTATTTCTGCCAGACTCTGCTTAAGCAACATCATTAAGTTGCATACTGTTGTGACCTATTTCACACATCACCCCATTGCAAATGGGGACCCTCGGTGGTTTGTTTTTGGGGTTTAGTTTTGAGTTGCAATTTCATAAGTTCTTTTGGTCCGTGAGTTTCAAGTTAGAATCTGGAGTCATCACTCAAGTCAAGTTGAGATTTCAAGCCTGAAATTGCGCGTAAACGTTGTAGAAGTGTTCAGAAGACCCTGTAGATGAGGATCGCCTGTGCTTTCGCCCAATTCTAACACTTCCTACTTTTTAGGGATATTGCTTTTTTTCGTTTTTGGCACTTTTGGACCATTCTGGAATTTACTAGTTTTAGAAAGTTGCTTTTTCACTTTTCCTATTTTTAGAAACTTTCTATTTTTAGAAAGTGCCAAGGTTCCACCAATTAAGGAGTCAAAGTTTCCATCTTTAGAATGAAAAAGCATGCAAAAATCACTTAAAAATCTTAAAAAATCAAATAAAAAGGATGTAAAAATCAGAAAGTCAACCAAAAAGCAGGCCTTTAGATCAAAAAATCTGGAAAAATCAGATAAAAAAGCATGAAAAGCAATGCAAAATAAATCAAAAATCTGGAAAAGGACTGAAAAATCAATAAAAAATCACCTAAAAGGCGAGTAAGAACATAAGGTTTCTGGCTGAGGTGATCAGAATCTGAAGAAATTCGCCCAAGATCATGGCAAGAGCTCTTCAAAGTCCGACCTGCACTTGGAAGGAAGGCTTCAAAGTCCACCAAGACCTTGAAGGGAGATGGAAAAGTTGCTGAAAAGCCCGACCTGCACTTGGAATAGAAGAAGGAAAGTCTGACCAGACCTTATGGAGGAGATGGAAAGAATCTCTCCAAGTCCGCCCATCACTCTTGAAACATATGGAAACATATTCATAAAGTCCGCCCAGCCTAAGTGGTAAGACTTCTTCCAAGTCCGCCTATGCCAAGAAGAGAGATGGAAAAGACTAAGGAAAGTCTGCCTAATGCCAAGATGGAGGAATGGAAAAGTTTCTTGGAAGTCCGCCCTTGGTAGAATGGCATGATGTTAAGCCAAGTCCGCCCTTGAGTATGGAAAGGCAACCACAAAGTCCGCCCAGCTTGGAATAAGAGAGACTTCTTGGAATTTTGGCTAAGTGTGGACAAGTGGAAAGATAGATTCAAAGTCTATCCAACCTTAGTAAGGAAGAAAAGTTAGAATTTTGACTGAGTATAAGACAAGTGGAAAGACTTCTTCAAAATCCGCCACAAGATGAACGACAAAATATCTTGGAAGTCCGGCCTTGGAAAGGGGGGAATGGAAAATTTTTTGCCAAGTTCGCCTAGCATATGGAGATCTCACCTTCAAGTCCGACTTGTAGAGGGGAAGGAGAAGAAAATTTGCCTAGAGGGAAATTGTAAAATGGCCAAGACATGAGAAAATCTGCCATGATGGAGAAAGGAATAAAAAAATCCACGTAGTTGGCCAAAATTTGCCAAGACAAATAAAATACATGGGTAAAATGAAAAAAATTAAAAATTAAAGGTTAAGAAAAATCGAAAAAATCAAAAAAATCACATGATAAACCTTTAATTATTTCCAAACACTTAGAGAAAAATCGAGCTCCAAGAGATAGACTTCAAAATTTCGATAAAGATAAAGATGAAGAGCTAAAAAGTTAGAAACTTTCCTCGATAAACAAGAGTCCACATTCGACGAACTTGAAAGAATTGCTAAATGGATCGCATTTTTCAACCTTATAAGCCATTCTCAAGTCATTATCAACTCATAATTTCAAGAGGCTTGGCTTTCTCCATTTCTAGAGATAGAGAATTATTCAAGAGTTAGAAAATATTTCGAGAGAGAATTTTTGAGAGATAGAAATTTTGAGAGTTGAGTGATTGATTTTTTTCGAGGTGAAAGAACGAAGAAAGAGGTAGAATTCTAAGCTGAAGGTCGAAATTTTCAGAGGATTGCTTTCTTTTAAATTGCCAGCCACAGAGTATAATCCCGAAGTTTGATGAATTATTTTTACCTTTGTCTTCATTTTATCTTCAAAAAATTCACTAAGTGTTATTACTCAACTTGCTTTTTTGTCGAATTTAACTTTCAACAAGCTGAAAGTTGAAAGCACCAATGAAGTTTGCAAGTAAGGGAGTTCAACAGGAGTCCAAGATCAATTCCAAATGGAAGAAAGTCACAAATACAGACCTTGGAAATGTGGAGTTTGAAGAATTCAAAAAAAGGATGTATGGATTGAACGGACTAATGCCCACAGCAATTGCCCGCCGAATGATGCGGAATGGAATTGTCCAAGCTGCCAGATTTCCTCCAGCAATCCAGTGTGTCGAATTGATGGTCGAATGTGCAAGACATTACAACACGCAGGAAAGACAAATTATAGCTCCTGATGGAAGAATTTTGGCACACCTTGGAGAACCAGCTATCCAAGAGGCATTTGGCATACCTAATCATAATCGAACTTCATATAAAACAAAGGAGGAAGCCAAAAGAATCTTTGAGGATCGGGCAGATCAATGTGCAACTCATATCAACAAAACATGGTTGGAAAAGCCAAGAGCTTCCGCTAAGAAAATGCCTAAGAAGCTGCACCAAACAAACTTTAAGGAAGACTACGGTGATATTGTTTTGCTCCTGAACAGAATAATGGGCAATCCTCAAGGTGCATACTTTGAAACATGGATGTACTTCTTTATCAAGGAAATCACCTCCGGAGTCAGAATGTTTAACTGGTCAAGAATGATCAGTGATAACATCCATGAGCAATTAATCAACCTTGAAAAGACTAAGTCATTTCATATGAGTTCCTATGTCATTTATCTATTGGCCAGAGCCTATAGATATCCTAGATTGATATGCAAAGGTGTTGTCAGAAATGGAGAAAATCAATTCAAAGTGTATGAATGTTACCCTCAGTTGCAGCTGTCTACCAAGTCCCATTTCAAAAGAGCGCACGATGCATTCTTGATGTTCATCACGAGGATACTACAGGGAGGGACCCATCAGAGGCTGACACATGAAGGAAAGAGCCTTATCAGTAAATATGGATCCTGGTACATCCAGTTTCCGAAATTCACTTATATCCGAATCCAGGGATTCACTAGGAATCCATTCAAGCTTCCCATCTACCCCACCCACAGGATGATTCTACTGGAGGTTCTTAGGCAATTGGAGACTTATCAAAACATCCAAAGGCCAAAGCAGAAAGCAGAAGTCACTTTCCCATTCTTTATCGGGAACATGGAAGAATACTGCTCGTTTGCACGAGCAGCTGAAGGTGCTAAACTAGAAATGCAGTGGTATCTGTTCACATCGTACCGATCTAGAGCCAATTTTGATCCTCACCACCACATCGGAACCATGAACGGAAGAAATATAAACACAAAGTGGACCTGGAAGATTACTGGGCAAATGCCGCAGATGAATTTGATGTTAGGAAAAGATTGTGGCCCAGACTGCCTGTCAGCTTAATTAGAACAACAGAACTCTTCCGTGTGCCAGACCAACTTGAAGATGATGGTGAATTTACACAGCCAAGTTTTGATCGAAGTCAGCCTCTTCCTCCCGTGCGCTGGTCAGAACCGGAAATCTCTGACTTGGACACCTTCATGAGGCCTATCATCAAGTATTCACAATGGTGGGAAGACTAGCAGATTAAGGAACTATGACGAAAGGGTATACCTTTGACATACACTCTGATGGGCGAATCAAAATCTTACTCTTTGAATGCTGGAGCATCCCAAGGAGACGAGCCAATTGAGAGCTCTAACCCCAAGAAAAGGAAGGAGACAAAGGGAAAAGAAATTGCAGATGAGGAACCTGCCAGGTAGTAGAGACCGGAGCCTCTTCATTCTGCCGTCTCCGCGAATGTGAATAAAATTTTAGACATTGATGAATCTTTGGGAGATATAAGGATTCCCTCTCCTATCCTTGTTCAGCCAGAAGGTGATGAGCATCCATCACCCACAGG
Source organism: Sequoia sempervirens (assembly GCA_007258455.2). Lineage (NCBI taxonomy): Eukaryota > Viridiplantae > Streptophyta > Pinopsida > Cupressales > Cupressaceae > Sequoia > Sequoia sempervirens. The sequence continues at coordinate 646 of VDFB02260289.1, read as the reverse complement.
CACCGAGATTTTGGAATCAAACAATGAGGTTGACATTTTCGACAACGAGTTTGAAGAAGGAATGATTTCAGCCTTGAGAGGAATTCAAGAAATCCCAGGCGCGCAGGACATTTAGGAAGAACAAGATACCAAGCAGCCAACTATTCCTAATTGGCTGAAAGAGAGATTGAAGATGAAGGAACCAAAAAAAGGTACAGAAGAAGAAGATGACATGGCCAATTTCCTGGCCAGATTAGAAGCAATTAGTGCAAGAAAGCCTGCCAAAACCTTCTCCACCATTCAGAGAGATGAAGTTGGGCATCGCATACCCAAGCTGTCAGGCTCTAATAGCTGATGCTTCCAGGGAAGAAATTACTCCCCAAGAATATGCCATTACCACTATCGATTTAGGCCCTACCACAAAAGGACAGGAGATGGAAGAATTGGATAGTTTTGTTGCCACTATCAAAGCAAGGCTAGAGAAGGAGATAGCAAAGAAAAAAGAGTATAAACGAGAGGTTGAACGACTCAAGGAGTATATTCAACATCTATCTAAGCCTCTCGATCAGACTAGCTCAACAGCTCCTCCACTGATGAATATTTCTCATGAGACTCTCGAAGAGAAGAAGAATATAGCCAAGGAGACTAAATAATGGTTAATCAGCAA